>QGOH01009163.1:0-12228 GCA_003313155.1 Boletus sp. MG95 | reverse complement strand
ACAGACAAGCAACCCAGGATTTCCTCTTTTTTCTCCCAACAACCTTCTGGGCAGGAGAAACGTCCACACTCCCCGATTGACTTGACCCTGGAGGATGCAGAAGTCGACAGACAGCTACCTATCAAAAAGTTGAAGGTAGAAAAGGAAAACTCCCTTGCCGATCAGTGGCGTTTTGACAGCACGCGAAAACCTTCCATTGAGCGACCCGTCGCAGGGGATGAAGACGAGAAGAAGACGCGCCACGAGGCGTTCAAACGCGTGCTGCTTGCGGGGAACAGCGGCTTTGCCCATCGAAGATGTCACGGAGAGCAAGGAGCTCAGCAATCTGAGGACGAGTCTCTCCAGGATCATGACGAAGCTTCCGAGTCCGACGTCTCTGACGAAGCGTTCAAGAACCTCACGGAAATGTTCTCTCACAAGTCTAACAAAGGCAAGGGTAAAACACCGCTCGCATCTTCATCAAAGAATAAGGGAACATCGGAAGCGCTTGGGCCCAGCGGGCGGCCGTACACACCAGCCGAATTACAGGCAAGCTTGATTGACTGTTTGCATGCCGCTTTTAACAACGCTCTCGTCCAATCATAGTCATTGAAATTCATCAAAGATCACCCCGGGGTAGTTTTAATGATTGAATTGGGATATAAATACTACTTCTACGAAGAGAGCGCTTCGGTGTGATATTCTCGCTCGTTAAGCTAATAGCCTTGTTTATTCTCATCGTCAGATTGCTAGCCAGGAACTTGGCATCGTTGCATACCGGCGTCGTAATCTGCTAACCGCTTCGATCCCAGTCCATCGCCGTGACGTACATCTTAAAAAGTCAGTCCTCAACTACTTCACCCTGAACGAGCCTTACACAGGATTAGGCTTCTCTCGCAAGGATACAAAGTCGGAGTGGTTGAACAGGTCGAGACTGCAGCACTCAAAAAAGCCAGTGAAACCAGGAACACGCTCTTCGAAAGAAAACTCACACATCTGTACACGGCCACCACGTAAGACGAGGTGGGGCACCCGGTTTTCCGTATGGTGACGAATCTTCACAGCTACGTTGATGAGGTTGGGTCTGTTGATGACTTAGACAAGCATGCGGCTCCGCCTCTCGTTTGCTTCACGGAAGTTTTCGCAGGAGGTGGTACTGGTGAGGACCATGTATCGATAAGCATGATTGCTATCACACCCAGCACGGGAGATGTTGTTTGGGATGAGTTCGAGGGTAAGTTCGGGTACATCTCATTTCCCTCCCTTTCACGCGGAATGGGCTAGACACTGTCATGCGTTCTGAGCTTGAGGTCAGTCTAGGTTTTTGCAAATTGATCGTGCTTACAGAGATTTAGACCCGACTCGTGCACACTCGACCAGCTGAGCTTGTGCTTCCTGAAGAGGGTCTGAGTAAGCTCACCGAAAAAGTCCTGCGCCACTTTGCTGGGTCAATATTTCCATCATCCGCCCTTAAAAGGCTAAATTTGTTCCCCAAGTTCTATCCACAGTGGACAGAAAATACGCACAGAGCGCTACAAGCATGGGATGAAATTTTCTGTGGCGTTCGACTTTGTGACGGAATTTTATTCTGACAGGACTAAAGCCAACTCTAAGGATCTTTCAATTGGTGAGTTTACCCTCGCATGGGTGGTGAGCAACTTGTTAGTGACGCTTCGCAGACGGCATACTTGGAGTCATTGCGAGCCTTCCCCAACAGGTTGTAGTTTCCTTGGCACATGCTATCAACTACCTCTCGTCGTTTCACATTGCAGATGCTTTCCTAGGCGCCAGGTTTTTCACAAAATTCGCAAATAGAACACACATGCTTTTGAATGCCAGCACACTGGCGAATCTGTTCGTGCCTTGACCATCGCTAAAATTAAGTCTAACTGGGCGTTGTAGGGAAGTATACCAAAACCAGACAGATTATACTGCCAGAGGATCTCTGATTTGGGTGCTTGATCGCACTACAACCAAATTTGGGGCAAGGTTGTTGAAGAGTTGGGTCGGTCAGCCACTCACGGACCAGCGGTCAGTCTTCAAATCACCTCTGCTCTCCTGAAATAACACAGCCGGACCTTTAGGCTGCTTCAAGATAGGATAGATGCCATAGAGGAAATAGTTACCAGTCCGTCGGAAAAGCTGGTTACCCTTCGACAAGTTCTGAAGAAGCTACCTGACCTCGCCAAAGGATTGTGTCGGATTCAATATGGCAAGGTTAGATTCCCACTCTAGGCCCTTGACCAGCCGGTTCAAATGCTTTCATAGTGTTCTCCCCAAGAACTTGCCATCTTGCTTCCTGCGCTAAATAGAGTTGCCACGGCATTTGATGGCTTTGAGGAGGGTTCTTTGAGGGACTTCCACTCCGAATTGTTGAATGAGATAGTTCTTTCTTTACCGAAGCTCAGATCCCCAGTCCGGGAGTATTTGGGTGCAATTTCCCTCAAGAGTGCTGCCGAAGGGAAGAAAGAGTCTTTATGGACAGATACGCAGCGATTTCCGAGGCTCGCAGAATATGCATTGGTGAGTCCTTCCTGACTTCGATCACACACTGCTTCTTAAGTTTCCCAGATGATTCAAACTGTTGAAACTGAGCTCGAAGAGGAACTGAAGCGAAGTATGGTACCTTGCTCCCCTTGGTGTAATTCAGGCATTGATTTAAACCCAGTCCGCAAAATTCTTAGAATGCCGTCTCTCCAATGGACCAGTGTGATGGGGATTGAAGTATGTTACAAGTCTCACGTTTTGTGCGGACTCCTAACATTTCCTAGTTCCTTGTGGAGCTCAAAAAGTCCGAAAACAGAGATCCTCCAGTAGGCTGGAATCTGATGTCAAGGTGGGTACCCATATATACAGACGAAACATGTGCTCATGGTCCACTGCAGTACAAGGTACTGCAGGCGATATCATACTCCTGAGGTCAAAAAGTTGATCCAAGAGCGGGCGAGATACAAGGAGTCGCTCGCCGCGGAGGCGGACAAGGCGTATAGCGTCTTTCTGGATGAAATCGCTCAATCACATTATTCCTTGCTACGAGACGCGATCAACAAACTCGCAATTGCGGATTGTCTCCTCAGCCTTGCCCACATTGCTTTGCAGGAAGGTTACGTACGACCTGAGCTCACAGACGAAGACATACTCGACATCAGAGATGGCCGTCATCCCATGGTTGAAGCCTTGAGATCCGACCCGTTCGTACCCAATTCTCTATCAATGGGTGGGGATTCCCCTCGTAGTATCATCATAACGGGTCCGAATATGGGAGGCAAAAGCTCTGCGGTCCGAATGGTTGCCCTGATCGCTATCATGGCTCAGATTGGGTCATACGTTCCCGCAAGGGCGGCGAGGGTTGGAATGTGCAACGGAATCATCACCAGAATGGGCGGTAGGTCCTGTTCCCTCCATTTGGATACATTGACTGATGTCCGTGCTAGCATCTGATGAATTGGCGCGCGGCCGCTCAACATTTATGGTCGAGATGGCAGAGACGAACGAGATTTTGAAGACAGCAACCCCGAAGAGTCTCGTGATTCTGGACGAGCTTGGAAGAGGTACCTCAACTGCGGATGGAGTGCGTCCCTTAACCCTTGCTCACAACACCGAAAGACGCTCATTCGGTCATAGATGGCAATCGCGGATGCAGTCCTTCAACATCTTGTGGAAAACATCAAATGCAAGACATTGTTCATTACCCACTATCCCCTCGTCGCCGTCGATCTGGAACAGCGGTTCCCAGATGACGTTCAGAACGTGCACATGGGATACACGACAGATAGCCGCATTGATGGCAGAAGAGACGTGACATTCCTCTACCGGTTGACCGATGGCTTTGCTGAAGAGTCCTTTGGAGTAGAATGCGCACGCCTTGCGGGCATTCCAGAGCACATCCTCAGCGTAGCCAAAGAACGTTCCGAAGCATGTCGGACTGCCATCGAGTCTCGCAGCAGGCTTAACGGGTAAGTTCACAAGTACCACTCAAACGTCTGTCGGCTTAAGCGTTCGCTTCCCAGAGCACGACGATGTGTCCAACTTATTGAGCAATGCCTCACAAAGCGTGATCCTACTGCGTTGCAGGCACTCCACACAAGGATTACATCGCCACTACAGGCGTAGATGGCGAAGTTGTGTGCGCTTCCCAGCCGTCTGGGATTCTTTGCTGGTCGCCTTCTTCCGGACCGACTGCCCGAGAGTCTGGATCACTTGTGCGGTACAGAGAGCAACATTGATTGTAACACGTGTTCAGGCAGGAGGCCTCCTGACCTGTCGATGCACTTCCACATCAAACCCCATGGGAAACGGACATGATGTATGGAGAATCAAGAATTAACTCTGCATCAAATTGTATGCTATCATTTACTTTTTCTTTTGTTTCTTCCGATTAGAATTTTTTGACGGGTCAGTTTCCGCTGCCTCATCCGATTCCGCCTCGCGTTTTCCCCCAACTGTCTGCTTGCACTGGGCGGCAGTGGACTCCACCTGACGGCTCATATTCAATACCGACGACGACGATTTGAAACGATTGCTTGAGGACAGTCGGTCATGAAGGACCTTCCACGCGGCTGGGTCCCAAATTTTGATGGTCAATGACACTGTGGTCTTGCGCGTCTGACGAATGCAGAATAGAACAAGCCTCATAAGGTCCTTTATTTGAGTAGCCGATAGACCATGCTCGTCATCGACGGCAAGACCGATCAGGTCAAGTATGGTTTTTTGCAACGCTTTTTGGAACGTGGCGGTCGCCGCTGGACCTTCTCCCTGTAGTGGATGAGCGACCCGCCGAGACTGTCCCTCGGACAAAAAAAGGCGTGCGCACCTTATCTGGCTGGCTCAATATGACATGCAAGAGTTGGAATGCTTGACATCTCCGGTATAGATTGATCGCCTTGGAAGACGCTTCTAAGATGTTATCTCGTAGCTTCCACCCCAGTATAGGGAAACGACGCGCCCAATCTTGGAAGAAGCTGAACGCGAGTTGCGATGCCTTTCGCGACATGTAATCGTCGAGCGATGCTTGGTACACTCCAACGACCACGTCTTCCTCGTTCAGGGACACCATAATCCGGCAGAGGTAGAGACTGGCTTGGCTCAACACAGCCAGGGCATCGGACGACGACCCATGTGATCTCTGTGCTCGCCGATGCACCTCTCGGAGCACCGTCTCGACCTCGTCTCGTGCCGCGGTTGTGGGCACGTCCTTTGATTTGGCGAGTCGACTTTTGAGAATACCGCTGGCTTTATCGGACAGTTGGCGTTCGTCCATGCCACTCTTGGTCGCAAGTTCGATCAATGGTAGGACGAGTCGAACATTGAGTGGGCTCTGAGGCTCCCGCTTGACATAGATATCTACGAGATCGAGGACTCTGTTCTTGAAATACGTTGCTTCTCGTTGAGCATCGACCCCTTGATATTCACTTGAGCATCCCAAAAAGGCACGTCGAGAAAGGGTTCAACGGACCTTGTTTAGATTTTCGTTCGTTCGTCCTCGTACGGAAAATTTCTGCGAGGGTGTCGTCGAGAGCCATCATCTGCTCGTCGTCCATGAGGTGCTCTTCGTCAGAGTCTCCTTCCGAAGTATCTTCCCCGACGCCCATCCCGCTCGCTTTCAGTGCGTCCTCTATTTTCTTGCGTACTTCCTCAGCAGCTTCGTCGCCCCCTTCCTCAGAGTCGCTCTCTCCAGGTTCTTCTCTTGAGCTTTTTTCTTCGTCCTCGTCCTCAGAGTCGCTTCCGTCGTCAACACTATCACCATCACTGTTCATCTCCTCGTCTTCGTCAACCAAATCACTTGGATTCCGTCGTTCCAATTGCTAATGGATTCCCATCATGAAAAGCCGCTCGAAAAAGAAAAAGAAAAAAAAAGCCCCATCACTCACGTTCAGAATCAGATCGACGGTGCTCCCTTGTACGGCACTCGTGACGCGCGAAAAGGATTCATTAGCGACTGATCGCGTGAACGCGCTCGCGGTTTCTAAATAGCCTATTATCACGTCCACGAGGATATCGATGGATGACGGTTCATTCCCAAAAGGTGGTATGGGCTGGGATTTAGACTTGTTTGATTTCTTCGGCGTCTTCTCGCCCGGGAACATTTTGGAAGTCGCTTCGAGAGTGGCCTGGATGTGGGAGGTACCGTCGATGAGTCAGGGAATGACTGTTGGCAATGGAATGTTACGGACCTCGAGGTTCTCGAGGTTCTCAGCCTCACCGCAGCGGCATTGAAGTAGGAAGGACGAGAGGATTAACTCGTACCCTCTTGCGACCTCCCGTTTGTCGTCGTTAATCTGGCGTTGACAACGGATTCAAACTCGGGAGAAACAGAGGAGAGAGAGAAAATAGGCTATACCTTTCTCAGTTGGCCGATTACTTTCTCTGTCCTGGAGAGGAGAGCTTGGGCTTTATCGTCAATATCTATCAGTGGCTTGACATGTTTAGCGTCCCTGTCTAACGATGCAATGGTAGCAAGTGTTTTGGATGTCCAGAACTCTCCGTCGGATGCAACACCCGTCTCCTTTTGCGTGTGTTCACCTGTCGCGTGGTGTGAGTAGAATTGTACATTGCGGTCGAGAGGTGGACAGACCTTGCTTCACTACTGTAAGGTGAGCGTTGAGAACCCCGAGGCAGCTAAGCAATCTCTCGCGACAATGTCGTTGAGCAGCCTCCGTGAAAGGCGGTGAGGGGGACACATGCAACTAGTCCGTCATCCGTTAGTGTAACCACCACATCAGCGAAGCATACATTCCAACTTACCTTGTTCTCAGATTTTTTGCCAACAACGAAAAGGCCATTGACGATGTAAAATTCAAGTACGAGTTGTATCCATCCGTCATTTTTGGGGATCGAACCGTTACGAACGAGCGCTGCAAATTGGTCTGCGATCCACGTTCGCCGAGAATCGAGTGCGGAAGGTTCTCTGTTGCTTTGCACCTTAGTTCCTTGCATACATGCCAGACAGAGAATACTGTACTCTTTTGTATCCTTTGGCGAGTTCACTTGCCCAAGTAAGGAAAGAACATAACTCTTGATACCCGAGCTGTCCATGGCAGTCAGTATCGACTCGATTGTTTTCGTCCGCGTCAGTTTGTCAAACTGGCCACTTCCGTTGACGCCGGTTAATTGGAGAATCAGTGGAAATCCAAGCGAGGGAGAGGTTTGGACCAGCGTTTGGATATGCTGAGCCTACCACACATGTTCAAACGACCCCGCAAGCGAACGAGTGATCCGCAGAAACATACCACGTCAAGCGAAATTTTGTGTAGATAACGATCCTTGTTTGAAAGATGATTGATCCAAGACCGCATGAGATTTTTGGTAAAGAGCATGGGGAGCTCGGTAGCTCTGACTCGTGCCAGAGCTTTCTTGAATATTTGAAACCCCCAGTATTTTCGCTCTGGAGAAGACGAAGGGGAGAACAAGGACTCTACCTCCGTGTATGAGGCGTTACGGTAACTGAAACGAGCATGTGTGCGCTTACCATCCACGACGATTCGGAAAAATTCACTGAAAGAACCCTGCGGAGCGTGTTCTGAGCCAGACGGAGGAAGCAGTCGATCGAATATGACGTCCCATGCAATGTGAAGTTGGGCTTTCCACGATCCAGCACTTGGGTTCGAAGTGCTGTCGTCATCCACAGCGGCTTCCTACATGCAGAGTAATAACACCATGAACGACCCTCCTCCGCAAATCGAAAACATCATGAACCGACCTTCAGTATCCTACCAAGTGCCAAGAGATTGTTGGGCGCAAAGATATTCTCCCCCTTGAACACTGGGGAAAGCGTTTCGCCCCAGTGATGATTCGGCATAATGGACTGCAGCTTCAGCGTGATCGCGACTTTATCCGGCGTCCAGAAGCTGTCTCCGTCTCTCGAGTAAACAGCCCTGAGCGTCGCGTCGAGCGCCTCAACCTTCCATGGCACCGAGGAAGCTTGAACGGCATCGATAGCCAATCCGATCGTCCACCAAGCACTCTCCCTCAACCAAGACTTTGCCTCCCCGATTTCCAACAGGTACGTCAACACAGATGTGTATGTTTCCAAGCTCGGGACGGGCGCATTCGAGGACGAGGACGACGAGGTGCTGCGCTGGCGCACGAGCAACCCGGATCGTACGACCGCGGTGATCCCAAACAGTCGTGCGAACAGAACGTCCCGCTCTTCCTGTCCACTCATGGATCCTTGCCTTTTCGTAGCGTCGACGATGAGAGCAACGACTTGCGCACAGGTGACGGTGTCTATCCGGGAGAGCAACTAACAGAGAGTGAGTTGCATTTGGGTGAATTCCGGTTTCGAGAGACGAGGGACGCACTTCGGTGAGGGCGACGCTGAACCCGAGTCTGCTGCTCTCTCGAGGACTTGCAAGACCTCGTACAAGTCGCCGTATCGAGTACGAGACGTCCTGTGCGTTTAACACGTCTAAACCATCCCCCTCATTGTCAGAGCCGTCCGACTTGGACTGTGGGACATGGAACGCTTGGAATTGTTCGAGTGCGCTTATGAGCTTGACAGACGCGTCGATGCGATCTTTTTTCGAAGCCGAGGATAACTTCCAGAACAAAGGCAGCGTTGTGGACATCTTGCTCGATTTCTCCCCCTCCAGTCCACACACAATTTTTGTCGGAAAAGGCTAAGTTCGGTTTGTTATGCACTGTTGAATTCGAAAGCTTACGCTTGGCATCAGTGACTGTTTGCGTATTACGATTAAAAGGTGAACTCTCAAGTACATGCAGCAATAATAGTACGAGTAACAAGTATGCGACCCAGAGTGATGCGAGCAACGACCCAGACAACCGAGCTCCATAACATTTTAATCAAAATGCATCCAGTGCCCTCTAACGCCCGTTCTACATTTCACGCAATCGGCACGCGGTCCCATCGTCACGCGATGTCTTCTACCAGAAGACGTTGGCACATCAGGGGCCCTCGACGGTCGCGGTGACCCATCTATCCGATCCTGCGTCTGAGTCAGCAGGGACTGAGAAAGACCCTGATCCTGCATGCGAGCATGGGGTCCGGGTTCGTTTTCCCCAACCTGTTGTCCGTAATCGGTCGCGAATTGGTGCTGGTGAGATGGGGTATCCGATGGGGTCGCCGGAAAGAGGAAGATGTCTGGAGGACAGGGATGGTGCGCGCGCGCACTCACGCTCGTCTCCGTCACAGATATTGATGATGTCGAGGATCCAGACTCGGTCGAAGACGAAGGTGGCTCAGTGAGCACACTAAACGGTGCGGGCGACGGTGCATGGAGTCCAGTCGGTACGGGCACGGGTGTCTGGGTGGGTGTCGTTGTGATATGTATCGAAGGCAGATGACTTCTCGCCGTCGTCCATGGCCGTGCGCTCCCCGGATGTACATGTACACGAAGCATTTGCGACTCCTCGTAATCAACAGCCTGTTACCAAGCCTCGTTTTGAGCAATCGTTTACGGTTGACGGATATCATCTACGCGTTGTGCCTGAGAGAGGACTTACCATATGGTGCTCGTCGACCCTGCTCGGAGCCACAGTGACACTACCATCCAGTACGGACGGGAAGCCAACCGTGACCGACAGTGGACTCGCAATCGAAAGCTCCCTAGCCTGTCTAACCCAGTCATCTTGGTTGGCCATCCGACCATCCATTACCTCATCAGGTGCTGTGGACGCGCGGCGAACACATTGCCCCTCCAGACCGACCGGGGCGAGCGAAAGCCGTTTCTGCAGGAGATCGTCCAGAACGCAATAAGCAAAATGCACAAAAAGACCTCTGGTTAAAAGAAGAAAAAAGCCAAGTACGCACGGTTTGGCGCTCCTGAGTGGGCGAGCCAGGCGAACGTGGTCGTTTGATGGCAAAAGCGACAGGACGGAATGACGAGGGTGGGGACTGTATGTCGACTTCCATCATGGGTGCCGTCAAGGGTCTGAGAATTGTCTTGGATTTGGTTTGTGGTGAATCTTTCGAGGGTGGACCTGGGATGGGTGTGACCATGCGGAGTGAGGAGGCGAGCCAAATTTCATGGCAAGCTCAATTGCACTGGATGTCGGATCGCCTGCTGTGGCACGGCCACCGCGTACAGCAGCGAGCGCCGAGCTCACCACGACACTAGAAAGACATCGAACGACGATAACATCAAGCCAGTAATCTACAATCGCGGTCATCCCTGCATTCGGGTGAGACGCCAGGTGCCTGAGGATTTCCGACTCCGAGTGGTGGCAGAGACTGGCCAAAGCACGTTTAGATGCGTACACTCGTACGAGATAGTTTTCTAATAATATTGTGACTACAAACATCTACGAGATCAAGAACAGGGTGACGACAAGCAATATATCGTACAACGACGTCCTCCCCTCTGTTCACCCTTGCAACTTCAAAGAACCACGGGGCAACCTGGGTTCGCCTGGTTGGTACGGCTCTCCAGTTTCCTCCCTGAGCAAATCATTCAACCATGCTCCGTGAGGCTGGATCTTGATGCCACGGTTGTACATGACAGCAAGGTACAACCATGCCGCAGCGTTCCCAACAGTGCCGACCTCGTCCGAAACATGCGTCGCCGCGTACTGCTTCATCTTGGTGTACAGCGCTTCATCCGTGTAAAGGTCAAAGAGGTATTTTGCGACGGCGTCGTTATCGCCCACTTCAGTCAGGTATCCGGATTTGCCGTGTTCGATTTGGAGGGGTATACCACCAGTGTGAGAGGCGACGACGGGTATGCCAGCGTGAAGCGCCTCAGATACTTTGACTTCGAAGCCTTCGCGCAGCGAGAGCTGAAGAGCAATCTTGGCGTTCGCCATGAGGGCATTCAGGACTGTCGTCACGGTCGATCAGCCAGTCAATAACGAGGCAAAAGAAACGTACGCTGGTCACTCGGTGGGAGCCTCATGACAACGATATCCTTCGCGTACTGTCTGTAATCGTCGGAAGCGATCAGGTTCATGATCTGATCGTAGATGATACTAGCATCCGGGTCATCGACGGCACCGTGGCCACAGATCAAGAGTTGAGGTGTATCTGTCTCGGAGGTCTTGCCAGCGTCCTTCAAGAGCTTACGAAGGCGAGAGTATGAGTCGATGACGTTGGGAATACCCTTGGAAGGATCGAACCGTGCGACCTGGACGATATAATCCCGGGCAGGCCACTTCAGCTCGGTCATCTTCTCTTTGACACACAAGCTGCGGAATTCTCCCATGTAGTATTGCGAATCCCATGGGTTGAGGTCCTTGTTCAATCCATCGAGCCTGCGCCGCGAGCACGTGTAAATAAGGGCGGTCATCGCGACAGAGGATCGGCTACTTGCCAGTCAGTAGCAGCACCGAGGAGGGCCAGTTTCTCGGTGGGCACGTCGCTGGGGACAAACTTGTTGACAGGGTGGCTGATGAACAAGTCGGCGAGCTGAATGTTCTTCCACAGGTATTGCCAGACTCCTTCCTGCGGGGAGCCTTTCTGTTGAACGAGATCGCTACGGATCTCGATGTGCGAGCGGTAGACGATGGGAAGCTCGGGCCGGACTTTCTTGATCAGGGGAATGAGACCGGGCATCTGCGGGTCATCTATAGCTGATGTCAGCGAGGATAGCAAAGAGTAGATGGGAGAAGTTTACCAATGAAGGCGACATCAACACCGCCAGGGGCGAGCGGTCCACCATCAGCGGTCCATCTTAGGCCGTTCTTCAAGATCCAGGCGTCGAACTGAGCCTTGGCTTCGTCCGTAAGGCGCAGGTCAGGGGCAGCAACACCTTGCAGGATGTTGTGGTTGTTCTTTGTCGTACGGAAAACGCTTGGCGATGGATTCGGGACATACCTAATAATGCCATGCGGGGAAAAGGGGCAAATTAACATCCGAGCGGGACGCAATGAAGGTCGGAGATAGAAAGGGAAACAGGGCGACACACACCATGCGGCGTCGACATCCAATGCCGTTAAGAATCTGATGAGAGCATGACGCATCTGTATATGGACAACCGTGGGTGAGGGACAAGGAAACATTTCTTTGTGTGGGGTAACTTACAAGAGCGACTCCACCTACATCACACCATCAAATCCCATCACAATCTGAGCGGGCGCCACAGAATCGAATTTGGATCACTCACCTCCCTGAGGGGTAGAGGAGAAGAAACCGATCTTGACCTTTTTCTCACGGAGTTCATCGGCAAGCTTGATGACAGCATTCCAGGTACCTTTGCCGACTGACTTGCGGTATACCTCGAGATCATCGATGAGATGGATCTTGCCGGCCTGGTCGACGGTAACTTGGTTGCGAGGACCGATGCTCAGACGGGGGTT
>QGOH01009159.1:17095-27817 GCA_003313155.1 Boletus sp. MG95 | reverse complement strand
GCAATAGTACATGTTGCCGCACCGAAGCGGTCGACGAAGTCCTGAATCCCGGGTTTCGAGAGTACCAAAGCTGGAAGAACATCTGAAGAGGAAGGGTAATCATCCCATGGAGGTATCGCCGAAAAGTCCGCACTGGACGGCCATGTTGGCGTGTGTTCCTCGCGTTCGAGTCCATGTAATGCCAAGAGGGTGGCCTGCACCAAGATCCCAACACGCTCAGGAGCCAATGTACCACCCGTACTAGCAGACTCTTGCAAGAGCTCCATGCAGAAGTCGCGGCCATACTCGAAATAACGAGAGATGATAAAGTGGACAACACAAATGAATGGTTCAAGGTGTTCTTCAGGTGGAAAGACAGATGGCCGTCCCGCAGGGAAGAAGTACCTTAGGAGCCCATCTAGTTTTGATGTGCTGGTCGATGCAGGCTCTTGGCAACGGTAAAGATATGTCCAGATCAAACGGACTATCCCATTCAGAATGGGAATGCGGTACGGTTTGTCCTACGGAATAGGCGCGTGAGCACGAGACGATTGAACGATCAAGATAACTCGAGACAACACCTTCAATTTACTGATCCCATACTCAAAACACGCCACCCAGTGTTTTAGGAAGAACTGATGCGGTGCCACGCATAGTGCCGTAACTGCCAATGGATACGCGACATGCCAATATCGAGGCTTTGACATCATCTCTTTTGCACGAGGGTAAATCTTCTCTATCGCTTTCTCCCACTGCGGGTGGTTAACTTCTGCTTGAGCAGCCTGCAGAAAGGATCAGTCAGGCACCACCAGCCAGGGGACCATGTTCCCACCTTGCCGATAGGGTGCAACAACCGTGTAAGCGTCTCTGCAAAAGCCATTTTGAAACGTAGACCGTGTGCGTTCTCGAATGATTTTGCCAAGGATTCCATGAATTCAGCACCTTCTTCGAATGCCTCTGGGGGCCAAACCTATCGATTACATTAGACTCCTACGATGAATCACATGTCTTGTTCAAGACATTCACATATTCAAACTTACTTTGATTTGTACATACCGCAAACCTTTCACTAGGTTCTCGAACTTTGTGTCTGAGTCCTTCGCAATCTGTCCGTGTGCTACAGGAGAAAGCTCGTTTAGGAACCGATCTGTAACACTCATGAATCTGTGTCAAGATTACACGAAAGGAATATCATTAGCAATGAACCAACGGACGTGCATACATGTGGCTTCGACATGGCAGGAACCCACCTTATGCCAGCTAAGCAGCCCAGGACTCCCGCATATAGTTCCGCGCACAGCTTGTAATTGGGGTTCATAGTCAGCAACGGCCGTCTAAACTGCTCAAAAATGGTCTCCTCCAGACTATATCCCATGGTGTCACTTAGCGCGGTGGCAGGAAGCATGGAAAGAACGGCAACCAATGCTCTACACATAACATAGATTGCAGCGAGAGATGCGCGTTCAGCCATCCGAGGGTGCCCAGATCGATTGGCTGGAGAATCGCGTATACCCCGGCGCCAGCGCATGATGGTATCTATGACATTCTTGGCGCGCTTCTGTGCGATCTTGCCAAGGGAATGAAGAAGTTCATCGAATTGTGGGTCAAGGGTAGGACCGAAGAAGTCAGTCAATATCGGATCGCTGTCCTAAACAACAAAGATGTGTGTCAATAGCGAGTCCGCATGGCAAAAAAAATACGAGCATTATACAAGGTCCGCGACCACGGTATTGAATCAGAAAATGCTCACCGGAGATTCACGCACAAAAGCGTCAATCTTTGCCTCCGCAAGGGTAGCAAACCGAATAAAAACTGCATGCAGCGCGTAATCCGCGGGTGTTTTTGATGAACCGAGATCCTCACTCTCGTCCTCCGAGATAACTGGACTCTCACTCCGCGGAGCGACCAGCGATTCAGGGACACGCGGAACGGGGGGTGGCGAATTTGGTGGATGGCCAAAGGTGAATGCGTGATTTGGATTATGGCCAAACGGATGACCATGCCCGTGGTCACTGCCATTCTCCGAACCAAAAAATAATGAGCCGGAGTGTGAATGTTGTGAGCGCGCTGTGGAATGGCCACGGGGGCGAGACGTAGATCGAGTAGGACGTGATTCGCCGGGCGTTGGAGGGCGTGGATGCTGATGTGGAGGACTGGGAGCGTTACTTTGCTTCGACGCTGCGGTGATAGAGTGAGCGAGTGATGAGGTTGATCTGTTAAATGGATTCTTCAAGATCGGGTACGCCTGGTGGTGATCTAGGCTGGGAAGCGGAGGCACGTCGGCGTTGCTCTTCAGGCTGGATTTGAACGCGTTTCGAATAGAAGCAAAGGAAGGCTTTTTGGCGAACGGGGATGGGCCTGTACCAGTGGAAGTGGATGTAGAGGTGGTCGCAACTGACGACTGGGAAGCGTGTGCAAAAGGTCGGCGTGGGGCGTGGTCGAAAAACGAGTCATCGGAGGCAAGAGAATCACCTCGTGTGTGTGCACTGAAGAAACTTCTTTCAGCGGCTACCACCGTCGTTGGGGTGATGATAGTGGGTGACTCTGGACCGGATGCACTGCCAAACCCAAATGCCCCGGCGCGCCCAAAGGGAACTGGGGTGGTTTGGAAGTCATCCTCGTCCAAGTCTACACAAGTAAGTGCGTGTGTGAGCAGTTGCAAGGTAAGAGTATGCAAGCATTACCTGGGATCGTTATCTGCAAGCCTTCGGAGCCCATCAAAAGTATGTACGACGTGGAAATCCAAGTTGTCCAAGTTGCGAAGTTTGCGCCCGTTGTGCACGATTCCTCTTTTGTACATTTGTCCCCTGTTGATCACTCACCGCGAATATTGTTGTCTTCATCACACCACGAACTGATGACAACCTCATTCCTCACATTACGGCGTACCTTGATTATCACGATCGTTCATTTCTTAGTTGCGATACAAGTCGAGGAGACAGATGGCACCATTAAGCTGATGATACCCGATTAACCGTGATCGAGACACGGCCACGAAATATTATGCACCCTGTACTTTCTAACCTATGGCTTTCGTGTACCAATTAATGCTTCCTTACGACGTCTGTGCACCTCGGGCAGAGATCATCTTCCTCGTGCCGCGTGAACGTCCAGCAGCGAGGACATTTATGCAGCGAAGCAGGTCGGATATGAAGACCAATGTCAACATCTGAGCCTATTAAACTGCTTAATCCCTGGTAATGGGTGATAATGACTTGGCATACCCGGGACACTTAGTGAACCACTATACACCCACCCCGGAGCATTTGATGTCGCATCGACCTTTTCCGTCAACGTTACGTCGGAGACAATAAAGAGGGTCTTCAAAAAGTTTGCTATTTGCAGGTTATTTAATCGAGTGAATCCGCTTCCAAACTGGCTGTCGCGCATACCTTCACGGCTCAGCAATGCAACAAGTTCAAGTTCTCTTGCATCAGATGGCAAGGTAATTACCACTTGCGCCTCCAAAGCACTCTTCAGATTCCTGATAAGTGTCAGCGTAGGCCGTGCATCACATGTGGTAAGCGCATACTTATCTCCCCGAGCCTTCTCCAAGAGCGATAGCACAACGCTACGCACAGTCAACAAGCTGCCCATATCTTTTTCTGCCTGAGGATCCTCCCATTCGATACTCTGTTTATGGGATCGAACAGATATCAGCCGCGATCAATATCGCGTGTAATAATTGGACATACTAGTGGTTCCCACTTATTCGTGAAGAAAGAGCGTCTGGAGGCTTGGGTTGCACGGTGTGCATGTATCTCTTCCGCGAGATAGGGAAGCACTGGGGCTAATACTGATGTCATGCTTTGCAGTATCTAATGGTCGTAAATCACACTTTCTACATTCCAGCTTTGGTTAACACTCACCCGCTTGAGCGTATCAACGACCACTCTACGCTCGATGTTATGGACATCATTAGCATACAAGACGTCCTTTGTGATATCGAAATATAGAGACGAAAGCGTGATGTTGGCGAAATTCGTTAAAGCAACCATAACTTGAATGCAACGTCAGCGCTGTGCGGTAGATGTGTATGCATGACATACCTCGAGGGAAGTTATATGTTCCATAACCCTCGAGAGCTGTCCTTTCGAGCTTGTACAATTCATTCATGACGTATCGCTCCGCCTGCTTCGAGGTTAGCTGCCTATGCATCATTGGGCATGGAAATACGAACCAAACCCAAGTCCTGCTTCTCCGCAGCGGGGTGTGTCTCGCTCTCTTGTGAAGCCGTCGAACCAATGTTTCCGAGCAGGAATCTGGCAGAATTTCGTACTTTCCTAATAGATTCCGCAGTCTGTGCAAGCACAGTAGGGCCAATAGACATATCATGCCAATACTCGACGGTCGCCGCCCAGAGCCGAAGGACGTCTGCCCCATAAGCTGGTTCCTTCTTTTTGTCCTGAGTGCTGTCAGTCTCACACGAAGATCGTCCAGAGTAACGCAGGACCTACAACACCACCGCTAATGACTGTTAGCGGACTGACAACATTGCCAAGTGACTTGCTCATTTTCTTCCCAGCCTCGTCAAGCACCATACCGTGTGTGATCAACGTACCGTACGGGCTCGCCGGCGCCGTGTTATCGTCGGCAGTACCGATTGCGGTAAGTAGCTGACTCTGGAACCATCCCCGATGTTGATCTGACCCTTCAATACAGATATCCGCACGGTGCCTCCTTCCTTCCACCTTGGCCAGCATGGACCAACTCGTTCCACTGTCGAACCACACGTCCATCGTATCTGTACCCTTCTTCCATCCAGCCTCACCATATTCGGCAGCGAGCTCCGGAGCGAGAAAGTGATCGACGGGTCCATCCCACCAGTAGCTAACACCATTCTTGTCTAGCACGCGCAAAATGTGAGAAAGCGAGGAAGGGGTGAGGACGGCGGTGCCACTGGGAATGTGGTGTAGTGATGGTATCGGGACACCCCAGACACGCTGACGAGAGATGCACCACTCCGAGCGGGACCGGACAAATGATGTGAGGCGATTGCGAGCTGGAAACGGTGTCAAAGCCATTTGTGTGGTTCTACCAGAATCACATACAAGCGGGGGGGAAGAACGTCACTTCCTCGAGTGCAGTCAATGCACTTTCTTTAATGTTGTCCAAATTCGCGAACCACTGCGATGTCGCTCTGTAAGAACCACACAGATAGTCAGTACTCAGGTTCTGTGCGGTTAGTTTCATGAGAACCTCACGTTACGATTACGGGCTCGTTCGTTTTCCAATCATAGGGGTATCTGTGTTTGATCCTCTCAACAGCCAACAGTGCCCCGCAATCGTCTAACATCTTCACGATGGCTTTAGATCCTCCTTTCAGCACTTCCAATCCTACAAGTGCTTCGCCTCCCAACTTCGGAGCGACGACATCCGTCACACGTTGCGAGAATTTACCCTCAGCGTCCACATGACACAACATTCCAGGGCTCAGAAGGCCCTGCGAACGGAAAGCAAGGTAATCTTCGGCACCATGTGCTGGCGCACAATGCACCAACCCAGTTCCAGAGTCAGAAGTAACGTGTGTCGCCGGAATAACACGTAGATCACTTGGAGAATTGCACGAAGCTTCCCCACGCGTAAGAGTAACAAAGATGCCTCGGTAGCCCAGACCGACAAGTCCGGACCCTGGTAGCTCCGTTATCACTTCAATCTCATTGGGTGGACCAAGGACGCGTTCGAGGGCCGAAAGTCGATCCTTCGCAACGACAAGAAGCCCAGACTGTCGTGGGCTCCGCACAACGGTATAAATGAGATCCGGGTGCACTGCAATACCCTGACAATTTGAAGGAGCTGAGGCCACAGTAAAGCATATCGCATCATAAATACCACGACGTACCATATTGGCACTGAGTGTCCAAGGTGTAGTTGTCCAAACCAATAGACGGATTGTTTCTTTCCCCATTCCTTGGGTTATCTTGTTCAATTCAGTACCTTCAAGGGTATTCGAATGGGGAGAATCAAGTGTAAATGCTACATATACAGAATGGGAGATGTGGTCGTCCTTGTATACAAGCTCAGCTTCTGCCAACGCGGAGCGTGAAGAGGGCGAGAAGTAAACAGGTCGATAGTCTCTGTAAATAAGACCTGGAATGCAGGGGTCGTCGACAAGCCGGCACAGGTTGTTGCACGAAACAAGGGAACGAACCTTTGGATACCATTTTCTGGAAAATACGAAGCTGTCGCATCTCGTAATGATGGTCTGGAAAGACTCAGTGACGAATGACTCGATGATCCTCCAAGGAAGTCGTTACCAAGTGTACGATAAGTTGAATCGTTGCTCCAATCTGCCATGATACCAAACTTCTCAAATTCTTCTCGTTGGATCTTCATCTCCCATTCAGCAGTCTTCCTTGCTGCACCACGAATGGTAGACGCCGGGAGTGAATGAGGGTCTTCCTGGGCGATACAGAGAAATGGTTATGACGGCTATGGCGATTGGCTACTGCTTGCGAGAGCCTTAGATCAGGACTCACCTTCAGGTCTTGAAGAGCTTTGTTCTCTATGGGTAACCCATGACAATCCCACCCAGGAAAATAGCTATTCACGCTGATTCATATTAACTTGCCAATACAAGGGACGTGTTTTCACTGACTGGACCCGATCACCAATAGAGACACGAAAACGGTTAATGATGTCTTTCAGAATCTTGTTCAGGGCATGACCTGGCCAGTCAGTGTGAACAACGGGAAACTGGATAGTTAGCATTTCATACCGATGTGGAGGTGTCCATTTGCATATGGTGGCCCGTCATGCATTACGAACCATGGACCTCTGGCATTCTGCGCCTGAGACACCACTATGTTAAATCAAGACGTACAACATAAGTGCACGCGTAACAAACCTGCCACTGATAAAGGTCGTCGCATGTTTTCCGTCTGAACAGTTCCTCTGACTTTGCGGGGTCGGCCCAGAGGGGAAAGGGTGTCTTCGGGAGAAGTAGCGTCTTTGAGAAGGCTTTCGGGTCGACTTTTGAGGGTGTCGGCAGAGAGGAGAGGTTCCGACGCACAAGTCTGATATGTAACGCGCTCACCGCATTGCGCGATACACTCAGACTCATCAGGGAGGGAGTGCAAGGTCTTAAATAGATGGATTCAAAGTTGAACAAGTCGAATCGGAATAACTATTTAACTTTGTATCACGTGCGATACCTGAATGGAAATTAACCCCTATGGCTCGTCGATGTTTCTGTTTCTGCCCAACTTTCCAGACCCCCGACTATTGCTAGTGTTGTTTAGCTGGTTTGTTACTTAACCAGGTTACTGGCAACGCGGTGCGCGCACCACTGGCTTTCGGATCAGTCGTGGATTGCTCGCGAGTTGTAGTACTACAGTCTTGACTACTATTGATGAATATGCTTTCCTAGAGCGCATGCGCGACGGGAATTCGGTTTCACCTGTCGCGCACCTTCCAATAGACCATTGTGTGCATTCCATCTAGTCCGTGCGGCAGCTGAATATAATCAACAACCCAGACATGGACGTTCCTTTTACCGAGCCAGAATTCGCTCCAGGCTGAGAGTTTGATGCAAGATATGTGTCGACCTCAGAATGAAAGGTGTGAGAGGCCAGTCAAATGCCTTTGGCGTCGTCGAAGAACCTGGTTTCGCTCCGCCGAATTCCACGAGTAAAATTGACATTCGAGCCCTAAAAGTTGCTGTACGTCTCAGCTGGCAATAAGTATCGTTCGTTCCACACATGGTATGCCTCGTGTTCCGCCGTCCGCTGTATGAATACCATGATCGCGTTAATCACCGTCTGTTTACATACGGCGACATGTGTTCAGACCATGCGACGAGAACACGGAAGAGTGCCCTTGGCTGGCATGTAGACAAGGTAGAGCCTCATTTAGGAGAGCTCGAATCATTTGTGGCAAGCGGCTCAGTCTTCGGAGGAGTGCCTCGAGTTCATCGTACGTATGGTCCACACTGGACGTGCACGAGGCTTGAGTATGCCCTCATGTCTCCGCGGGGGGAGGTAAGAATGCGTGCAGAAAAGAAAAACTAATCCAATCATCTTCGCTACCAGGAACCTCGAAGACTGCTCTTCTGATCCTGGATGAAAGCGCACCGAGTGATCTCTAGTACTGAGATTCATCGATCCCTGACGGGTTGGAGGCCATTGTGAATACGCTGTTCAGACGCGCACGTCCGCCCGTCCGTCACTTTAAAGTTAACGTTGAGTCAAACCCAGACTCGACCCTGGGATAGCCATCAAGCTTCAAGCCAAGGCCTCATGTTCCGAGGTGTCTCCCCGCGGGCCTCGCAGGCCGCGTCTCCTCCCGCGCGCAGAATGACAGCGAGGATCGTCGAGTGTCGGGCATACAGCCACGAGTTGCAAACGGCGTCAAACACAGGTCCACGTCGCGAAACGTGACGCATCGCGATTGTCCTTGCACGCCGCGAAGCGCCCACGCCCACAGCAAGTACGTATATATGTAGAAGGACCCCTACAGCCGCAGCACGAACGCTCCAACCTTCCCATCCCTCCCCTTCCCGCCTCCCTCCTCGACGATATCAAGGACAAAGGGACCCATGGACGTGCTCTTACGATCAAACAATGTTACTTTGCTCTCTGATTATGTAGCTGGGGGGTACCAAAATGAGCTCTGGCAGTTGTTTAGGAGGACTGCCGTCGAGCCCGGCCAAGCTTCTTCCCCCGAGTTCGACTCCTTTGCAGACGAATGTCTCTTCTGCGCCCACATTGCGGTGACCCTAGATGCACCTGCCACCACTGAAGACGAGACGGGGAACAATGAATCCCTCCGGGATACCCACTCTCTAGACGAGCACACACCCAGATCACCACCACCTCCTTCCGCGGCACCCAGATCACCACCCAGTCCTGCAGATCAAATAGTTGGACTCATATACCTATACGCCGGTCCTGCCAACCTCCCAGCGGGCGAAGCCAACATCGGCGTCATCATCAAGCAAGGCATGCAAGGCAGTGGCTATGCTCGGGAAGCTGTACAACTCGTACTCCGTTGGGCATTCGAAGACCTCAAGTTCCATCGCGTGCAAGCGGCGATCCTTGATACGTCTTTCAAAGACAAAGCCCTGCGATTGTTCATCGGATTGGGATTCGCGCATGAAGGGACGAAACGGAGAGCCGTCTACCAGCCCGAGGGAGAGGGCATAGCAGGCGTGTGGAAAGACGTGTCATACCTGGCGATGTTGGACACAGAGTGGATGCTGAGGTCGACGTGGAAGCGGAATAATCTTGCTTCGGAACAGCCGGCCATCACAGTTTGGGATGAGATGTTTGCGAGACATTCGAGGGAGCGGGAAGAATTGTTGCAGTGGGAGGAGAATCATGGGAGGATAAGAAGATCATCAAGCACGGAAACGTTGAGGGAGAACACGAGGAACGCGGCACAGGACATGGCCTACCTCACAGACGACGCGTCCTCGACCGGCGAGCCATCCCTCAGCGGCTCCTTGCCCCCGTCGCCCAGGCCCAACGTCATCGTAACCTGGGAGGAAGACACGCATATGGCAGATGTTCCTAACACCGATGAGTTCAATCAAAGGTGGGAAGAAGTTTTCGAGACGACCGCGGCGAGGCGACACAGAGGAGGCATGGGAGACTCCCTGCTGGGGCCATTGCTCCGGGGTCATGTGCTTACATTGCCATCTATCCCCTCCACTAGGACATCTGAAGCGAATCCACAGTCGCCGCTCACAATCCCAAGCTCTTCTACCCCCGGATCTACACCGCCATCCTCTCCTTCTCCCTCCGCACCCTCTTCCATCTACGGCTCCTGGCCAGACTCTGAGGACGAGGACAATTGGTTACCTAGAGAAACTCCTCCTCCCGCAAACGTTACTACCCAACGCACGATGCCACACGACTCATATCCTCGTACCGGACGGGCAAGTTTCAGAAGTAGGCCCCGAAGCAGTAGTTCATCGTCCAGTACCGACTCCTGGAGTGATGCTCAGAGTAGCATTGGCACCAGTTCTAGCAGTTGGGATATGATCGATTGATCTCCGACACGCCTGCGCGTCTATGACTCTCTTCCCCTCTCGTCGTGACCGACCACGAGCAGTGAAACGCACACCATACTCATTCCGTGACTGGCATCATGGTGGTTCAGAGGTCATGGTGTTTGAGAGGCCAGCCCCCCGACGATATGCATCACATACTTACATCACAAACGGAATTCGCATATCCATCCTTTTCCAAGACACGCTGACTACATGTAATATCGCCTTTAGCCCAGTGTACAATATCATCGATGTGAAGATACCATCGCCCTATTCTCCCCTTCTTCTTTGACTATGTCACAGTGAACATGGTGGATCATCATCGACTCGACCCTATTTGATTCGTCCAGCCGCCGCAATGTGCCCAGGAAACACAGCCCCGATTGTAATGTGTTGCTTAAGTGGTCATATTGACTGGCAGGCGGTACTGAAACAAGACTTTGCACTCACGCGGAACGACGCCAACTCGGCTCACTTGTCGAACCTAACTGATAGAGGTGAAACCCTGGATACAACGAGACCCGAGAGGACGACAACCAGGCTGTTCGCGTTAGCCACGTACGTTTTCCGATCCTCTTACATTGGGAGTGGAGTCGTCTTTTTTTTTTTTTTTCAAACGCGTCGTGAGATTTGACTTTTTGTCGTGTGATTCCTGATTCTGATGCAGACCATCATGCCATCAAAGTTCAAACGTTCACGTCGTTCGACATTGTAAGAAATCTCACGTTCTGTGTTTTTTTTTTTTTTTTTTT
>QGOH01009159.1:0-17084 GCA_003313155.1 Boletus sp. MG95 | reverse complement strand
TTTTTTTTTTTTTTTTGAGATCAAGTGGCAGGAGCTCAGGCCCAGGTCCACTCCACTGGACGCCGCCCTCATTGATACATCATGCATCATGCCAATGTATACATAGAACGCTGGGTGTGGTTGTTGGACTTGGCTAGAAAAAAAAAAAAGGTTTGATTTCAGACTCGGCCACCCGCTTGTGGGCATTGACATTGGTACACAAAACAGCCCCCGGCGGGGCTCGGAAGATCATGAACATCTGGGCAAACAAGGCGTCCGTCGGCAGTGAAAAGCTGGGCCAGGATCCACCTGAATCTGCAGTGATAAGTCTGGATATAACAGGGTTCGCGCTCCCATGCCACCCCCTGGAGGCACATGGTTGCCCGGATTTAACAATGAACGTTGAACGTTGAACCACCAGTCCATGCGGTATATATACAGTGACCAAGTATCAACGTGTGCTCGAGGTGAGATGCAACGAATTGGTTATTGATAAATATACATACAGACGAGAGACAACAGACACGGCTAACGACCAGGTATTAACTAGGGGATCATGTGTAACGTATGTGACAAGGAGGGTGTAGGTCATCCAACAGAAATGCCTTTGGCATGATGTACAATAGTACTGCGGTGTAAGGGAGTCTAGATAGATTCCAAGTGTGGCAAATGGTCCGTAGGTAGATGCGTACGCGGGGCATCGAGTTCAGAAGCAAGCATCACCGTAGCCCAACTATCCGACGAGGGCACTCCTCTTGAGGTTATCTCGTATGACTACATCTTGTACTAGTGTGGATCCGGTCAGACCCCAGAGCTCAGATTGCGTGCGCAAGAACCGCGCCATTATCTGCACTCACCATTCTGCAATATCAACGATGTTGAATGGGTATCCTGATAGAGACCGAGTCAACTCAAAGCCCCGCCCCAAGCAGACATGCATTGACGCACCGTAACGGAGGTAAAATGACAATAGAACGGCCTATCACCCGCGTGCTCCCTCATCAGCACAGCAAACTTTTTCCTGAGGTCTGTGGATGGTAGAGTATAGCATCATCACCGCCAAGAAGATGGCAAATTGAAATCAAACTGACATGTACTCGCACTTTCAAAATCGTTTGGTCTGTTGCCATAGCTCGTGATATAGTCGCCCAAGCGAATGCCCGATTCGAGTTTTGCTCGCAAAATGTCACATTTGTTGAGGAAAAGCACTAAATCCGTCTTCTTCAAGAGTGGATTTGAAACGATGCTTTTCCAAAGAAGGAAGGAGTCGGCCTACAAACATTCAGCTCAAGAGTTGGAAGTGAGCAGGAGGATGAACTAACAAGTCTGTTCACGCTCGGGTCCTCTTGAAGGACCTGGTCAAAGCAACTTATGGGAGCCAAGAAGATGATGGCGTTCATATCGTCAAAATAGGGTGCCCACGCCGCTAGTGAACGATGACACCTTTGCTATCTCAAATAAAGGAAACACCGTACCTCTCTATGAGATTGGGAAAAGTGATTAGGTGACGAAGCCAAAAGGTGACATCTGATGCAGCGCTTACAAGAGACCTTTGACCGCCAACATCGAACACACGCCAGTCACTGCTCATAGCGGTCCCAAGATGTCCTGAGACCTTGTAAAAATCTGCATTCTGATGTGGGGAGGATCCACGCACCAGTCTTGACTTGGAAACGATGTTCAGACACCCCGAGTGTCTTCAACCGGGCACGAAGGATATCATCTATTGTAACATGTGAGCTCAACGGCAGGGGGCATTAAGGAAAAGTAGTCGATGATACCATCTGTCGGTATATATTTAGGCGACGTCACTCGAGCTAGAGAATCCAAGAAACTACCAACGAAATGGGTCAGTAACAAAGCCGAGAGAAAATAACACGACTCACAATCCAGCCATCTCTTCCGGTCGCATCTTCTCGATTTCCATGAGTTTTCTGATGGTGGGGTCTGCCCAGAGCTTTATCATATCTTCCGAACAGGCATGCAGAACCACCCCAGGATCCTCTGGATCCGACCAGTTCGGGTCTATGCTATCGCAGCCGTCGTGGCCACTAGGATTGCGTATCAGACGATTAAAAGCATTCTTCCAGCCTGTGCTCGAGTTGACACTAATCTCTGGGTGGAGCGAGAAAGCGGTCAGATTGGAACGTTCTAGACCCTCGACCTGGTCCGGAGGAAGTAGTCTACGGATCAAAGCAGCCTCCACCTGAATGAGTGGAGCGAGTCGCATCTTAAGCTTGAGGTGCTCTGATGTGAGTGGCGGGTATTCTTTGGGCGCTGTGCCCGTTGGTGAAGAGGGGGATGATGATGATGACGTGGAGGGACGCCCGCTCGAGATAGATGGGGCTGGTGAAGCGCTGTTAGAGGCTGCGTGGGCTTTTGATATGAGATCGAGAATAGCATGGATGGACTGGACGACGTTGAGCTGGATGACAGCACGCCATGATGCCCCCTCCGCACGGAAAGCCTGACACAAGTGAACGTTTATACGCCCTGTGGTTCACCAAGTATATTAAGCTGACCTTTGGAGAATGCATGAGCTGGAAATCTATATATGCCTATCGATTAGTCATTTCGGAACAGTTATAGGCCATGACCTACTCTTGAGCGTGGTAGATTTTCCTACGGAGAAGATGTTCAGTGGGACAACCAGATTATCAATCAGGTAGCGACATACCGGATTCACTCTGGCCTGCCAGCGGAGGGGCGTCAGTTGTAGAGCAGAGGGGGGGGGGAGCAGGCGACGCACCGAGCAGCAGCATCTTGACTGGCTTGGGGTTCTTCTTGTCAGCGATGCGCTGACGGTTCAGCTCGTCGTCGATTGCATCAGAGACCCGCTTGGCCTCCTGCTCGGCAGCTATGCGCAGCTCTCGCTCAGCCGAGGTCTCGTTTGGCGGTGGGGCAATAGCACGCGAGAGAGGGTCGTCGTCCGACGTCTTTTGGCGTTTGGGGCCCATCTTGGAAGCTTGTGCGTGGAATATGACGAAGGTAGAAGGAAGAGGCGGGAAGGGGGATACAGCCTTGGACAAGGTATGAATGATGCTACTTATCACCTGTGCAGCAAAAACCCGCGCGCTCCTTGTATAGTCGGAAACGGTCCGTGCCTCTCCCCACGGTTGGTCCCATCGCAACGTCAACTTTCTGACCAATTCTCAGCCTTTTTTGTCGTAGCGAGCGCTCGCGTAAATGCCGGCAATCACCAAGTTGACGGGATGAGCTCAACAGCTCTGCACCAGCCGATCGCAGATCCAGTTCGACTGTTACAGGACAGTCATCTGTTCCCCCTCGACGACGCCACGACGACTACCATTGTGCATACGTACGCACCCTCCATCAAGGTGGTAGCGCCAGGGAACCCCCTCCCTTGCTTCGGGTCTCCAAGGCACCAGGGTTGATGGACCTTAAACACCACGTATCTCCGTCCGACAGATCGACTGGCCCATCTTGCAGCGTACGCCGCCATCGGCCACCGTGTTCGCCGGCATCCTTCTCACCTTCTGGATCTCTAACGTCCTCTCGCAGACCTAGTATGGAGGATGACGGGAGTTCCCATCGCCGAGTAAGTACCTGCTTACTACAATCAACTCGAAGCCCCGCACGAATGACCCTCGACTAACGGAGCGAGTCTCGAGACCGTGGCGTAGAGTCTAACGATTAACCCGCCACGGATCATGTAAATGACAGCACAGGTTGGACTTCAGCGCTTCTACATCAACACATCAAGTCGACGATCAGCAAGGTGGAAAATCAGACCGGGTGGACTGCACGAATGTCTTGTACATGTCACATCAGAGTCTGTGCAACACAGCACGAAACAAGCACATGTTTATACCAGTACCACTGATTATATGTTCCATATCGTCCTACTAATTGTCCCGTACGCGATTCAGAGATCGCGACGGCAATGTTTCAATGGGGTCGTCTATCATATAACATCATGGAAGGCGTGACAAGGCATCCCAGGGCATGTAGGTATCGCATGTAGCAACTGACAATGGCACACCAAAGAACACCCTGCAGTCGGCACAAATATTGTTCACGACGTTGAAAACTTCTATCCATCGACTCCGCCTCTTGCAATATCTAAACAGGTGTTCGCACTAGCCCATGAGACCCTCGCCATCCGAAAGCGCGGCTGAGCTGTATCCACTGGCACTGAGTTCGTTGTAGCGGGCAATACGGAGGCGTTGACTTGGCGGGATCGTCTTATCCTCAAGACCGTGTGGGGCACCGCCATGCAGGACACCTACTCGCTTCATGGCAAGCAGCTATGAAACATTTCAGTACATGTGAACGAGTGCATCGGAGGGAGTAAAGCCTACATTGTGCGCAGCGTTGCTGTGATCATACACTCCACCGAAAAAGGCGGTGGTAGCATCTCTACCAATGTGCTTAGTCAAAAGGTGCCGGCCTCCTGGATGCTCATCAAGGAAGTCGGACACGTCATGGATGAAACCAGCGATACAGATCAAGGGACGTGTCTTGGCCTGGGCTTGGTCTATCGGGGGGTCAGCGAAAAGAAACACGTCCCCATCCATAGCCACTCACAGCTCTCCCAACTAATGATAGGGAGGTAGCTATTGTCCGATGGCCAAGAGAGCTTCTCCTGGGTCTCGTGCAGACGCTTTAATTGCATGGTGAGTTCACCTTTGCGGACCTCGTTATCTGGGAACGTCTAAAGGATGCGCCAATTAGCATAAATCATCAGGTCTAGTTAAAAACGACTGTACCTTTAGGTGCGAAGCTAGTCCAAGCTGTTGGCAAACCCAAATGAACCACTTAGTGGGGTCGTACTGGTACCACCTGATCGCGTTCCGGTAGTCCATGGGGAATTGGTGGTGGAAATTGTGGTAGCCCTCCCCAATGGTGACTAGTGCAGTAACCAAATGGTCACGGGGAGTATGTTTGTCGTCGAAAGGTGTTTCACCCAACCAGTGGGCAAGCGAGTTGACACAGAAGGTAGACTGCAGAAGACATGAGCAGACGTTTCTTCACCCGCCTCAAACACCTACATGATGAACGAAAACCAGTCTCAACAAACCGGCATATATATAGCCACCCTTCCAGTCACCCCATCCAAGACCAGCGACAAGAGTTGGGAAAAAGATCCCCATGATGAACACCAGCTTGAGATAATGGCGATGTTGCCATTTGACAATGTCATTCTTTGAGAGATCACTGACATCGGCCACGCCAGGTTTACGGCGAGGTTTCAAGATCATCCAACCAATGTGGGACCAGAGCAGCCCTTTATGGGCATTGTAAGGGTCGAGGTCGGTGTCGGTGTACCGGTGATGAGCACGATGGCCACGAGCCCACCATCTGATGGAACCCTCAACAGCACCAGCGCCAAAAATGGCAAGAGCATACTGCAGGGATCTAGACGCGTTGAACGAACGGTGAGCCCAAAGACGGTGGTAGCCCGCCGTTATGCCTGAGAAAAACAGCGTCAACTATGTCTACGACAAAAAAGAAAGAACACGGACCAAGGCCAGTTATGTAGTAGTAAATGACAGCCCAGACAGCCGTCTCCCATCTGAGGCGGGTGTAGTACGCCCCAGTGAACCCCAACAATGGGGTCAAACCAAGAATGCCGACGTGAAGCCAGTTAAGGTTCTGCAAGAGGTTCTCCCATGTCACTGGAGGCAATGCCTTCTGATGCTTGAGTGTGTAGGACACATAATTATCAGGAATGTTGGCGTCGGCGGGAATGTAGTCAGGATTTTCAACAAATTGTGTTGGGTCCATAGACTTGGGCACCGCGTCGACCTTGGGCGTGATGGGAGGAGTGGTGGACACCATATCTGGTGGCGAGACACGGGCTGGAGGGACCGATGACATGGAAGGACAAGCTGGTCAAGGAACAAGAGACGAGATGCCATCGTGTAGCCAGGTTTTTATGCAGTGTAAATTCTTTGGGGTTGCCACCGGTGACCGCTTCCGGCTTCGGTGATGTAACTTACGTGCCATCTCCCCGCATACATTTGCTTCAGAATTCCTCGTCTCTGCTGGAACTGACTACCAGGGGGCATACGAGGCATAAGAGACGTCCAGCACGGAAAAAAAAAATACAGTTTTTTCGACGGGATGCAGTGTGAAAGGGCTGCTGCGCGTGTTTCGAAAGTATTGGGGAGGTCCACTGCAAAGGCAAATTTGTCCATGATGTTCACTTGCGGCACACGGGAGTCTCCAAATCTGGCATTCAGAGCGTTCAACTTTTGAGCGTCTACGACTACATCCACCCGGTGAACAATATTTCAGGTAGACCATGCCTCAGTAGATAGGAT
Organism: Boletus sp. MG95; assembly: GCA_003313155.1. NCBI lineage: Eukaryota > Fungi > Basidiomycota > Agaricomycetes > Boletales > Boletaceae > Boletus > Boletus sp. MG95. The sequence goes on along the minus strand of QGOH01009159.1, from coordinate 10,818 downwards.
GTGTTGGTACTTGACATCATGTCGCATGTTCAAATTAGTCGGGATATTCTTATGCACAGTGGAAAACGGCTTGACGTGTGCTCGAATACCATGCCCATGTATTCAACCAGCTACAACTACGACTATCATACATAAGGTAGTTTGATTATCAATTATTTTTTCCAGAACATCAACTGACGTCGAACAGCCGGTGCATGCCCTATCATATCATCCGGATTCATCCGATCAACGCGTCAACGCCGCGTCGCAATTGCCTACGCATTCCGTACACTCACCGAAAAATACCGCAGGCACCCAGCCCGCCAAGACGAGTGCAACGTGTTGCGAACCAAATGGTGTTGGTGTCGGTCGGTGTTGCGCCACATCGACTATAGTCGACAGCGCAGCAAGACACTGAGTGATAAAGAACGCCCTGTAATCAAACACCGCATGCCGGCACATCAGCATCAGCATTGCGAGCGGACCAAACACTAAAATAGTCCGAGACTCTGAGGACCCACATTTGAAACAGAATTAACTGCCACACAGCTGGCGCGAGATTGGGCTTCGGAGGTGGCGCAACGCCCGTCATCGCTGGTGGTCAAGGGTCAATCGCAGAACCTTGCACCATTCTCGATTCGACAAATGCAGCTTACAGGACAACATCATCTCTCTTATCTGCCTTCGTGGATCAAACTCATCGTCCTCCTCGATCGTACCCAAAACTTCCCACGTTTCAGATTGTTTGTGAGACGAAGAAAGCCCGCCAAAACTTGAGGAAGGCGACACATCAGGGTCGTTGCAGGCGGTTGCACTTCGCATATCTGCTCCGGCACCTGTCGGTCGTATGGAATGCAGCGTTTCAGGGTCGACGGAAGCGAGTGTCGTATTGCCTGGCGGGACGACTGGGCTCACTACCCTCCCCGAGGTGACGTCCCATTCGTTGCTCAGCTGTGGCCCCAGATGGAAAGGGCCTGTGCGTTGGGAGTGCTGATTACTTCGATGCAGTTGAAGTAGCCGGCGGGCGGCGGCGGCGGAGAGGAATAAGCAGGGGATGGTGAGAATCATAGAAAAACCGGCATATCCAAGAAACCGACCCCTGCGTAGTTCGAAATTTGGATGAGAGGCTCACCCACGTCAGCTCGCCGGATCAGCTTACCATTCCGGATGGCTCGCATCACAGTGAAGGTCGTTCGTTGGTTTAATCGCATTTACACTTAGCAGAACAGGGAGCGAGACAGTGAGGCAGGCGAGAGGGAATATGAGGACAGGGAGATAGTATTTGTTTTTCCATGCAAGTACCCTGAAGAGGTGCATCTTTCGTCGAGTGAAGCTACCAGGTTGAACTAACTTTACGTACGAGGCATCTGAACGTTTCATGGGTGAAGGCCATAGTACTGAGCTGGTCGTGGCGAACGTGAATGCAGCAATGACGCCAGTGAGAGACCACGCGGAATAATAGATCACGAATGTCTGCGCTACATCATATGGTTGGGCCGGTGGCTGAGCTGGTAGACAAATGCGCTCACCGATACAGAAAGCTTTTGGCATTTGGAATGGGTTCATGTCATGTATCATCCCTATGCAAGACAGATGAGTAACAGATTTCTTCAATGATCACATGTTGCGCCGCACCAAGACAGAATATTCCTTGCAATAGCGTTGCAAAGACACAATACAACCCCGGGCCCCAGTAACTACCGATGGCCTGCGAGTACATATACAGAACTACGTCGCATGCTATAGCGCCTGTGGATGCGTTCAATGAGATATCTGCAGGCTCGCAACAGGCTCGCCGTCTTACCTGTAGACGAGAGGCAGAGCCATGTGACTTTGAGGGTGAACGGGAGCATAAGCAATTGTCCAGATTGATACCAACAAGAGGTTGAGGGAAGCGAAGCACAAAATTACCAGAGGGACCGACAGCCTCCCATCACGGTGATTATGATCTCACTGCAGTATTTTATATAAAGAAAAGGTACTCCAAACTTCCCATGCATGTCCACCGCCACTGGGGCGGGATGGATCTGATGCAGATAGAGGCTTGGTTAACAATTTTTAACCACGTACCTATCTAGGCCGAGTTACCATGTGAATAGGTGTGGGGGACGGTAATGAATAGAATCGGTCGTGCCGTTTGTAGTTTTTTCAACCTGGCCTGTTAATAGTACTCTGCTCTGGTTGAATACAGAAGTGAACGGACCTTCAAAGCTTCAAGCTACAAGCTTGAGACCACCATCATCACGGGTACCCTGCTCAGCTTCCTCATCAGGCCATCATGGGAACGTTGATCGCACGTGACAGTGGCTCGGGCCCAAATCGGGTTTTCTCGTGTACACGTCAAAATACATTCGGGCAAACAACGTTGTGTCAACTCAAACGTAGGCGAAAGAACTGTCCGGTCGCTCTGCCGTGGATGTGGTCGCTAATGAATGAAACTAGAATGAAGCTGTTCTCTTTTGTCGCCCTCTCCGACATGTCTATTGCCGTCCCGCAGGTAAGACAGGACATGGTACTCTCGCAGGACCTTGATTGTGTCCAGCCCATATCCTATTTTCGTCTGGGAGGCGATCAAGTATACCGTAGTGGTCTGGCTCTTGTTGTGGTCATCTCGACGATGGGGGATCGTCTCGCTGTTATCCTTGTAGAGAAGAACCTATCTGTAGAGTTCACCTGAATAGGGGCCGTTATTTCACGGAAAAAAGTAAAGTAAATTCACCAGAGTCAGGATCCCCGTATACACGTATGGCAAGCAAATGAAATCTTCATGTCAACTAGCGCTTTACCAATCCCAATCGCAAAATCGATGTCATCGCTGGAAAGAACAAGGCTAGACGACGGAGAATCTGGCGATATGTGGAACGCAGGTATGAGCCATACCCATCCGAGAGCGACCTGTAAACAGAAGGTGAGTACGCTCTCGTCGAAAATAGATTGCGAGTGGACGACCTCGCCCATGAAAAGTTTGATACGAAGTTCGCGATTTGCTTCAAGCACAATACCGGACGAGTCTTCCGGGTCGTCTTCCACTGACAGTGAGACAAAGGCATGAGAGCTCTCCGACGTCGATGTGCACTGTTGCGGACTTTCACGACTCGATTCAGGTACTGGCTCGCACTTGACCCAATCTCCTTCAGCTCCATTCAGAGGACGGAGAACGTAAGTCAAAACTGGCCTCATCTGTCAATTGAGATATCAGAGTGAGTCGAATTGGGAAGTCATAGTTGCATACATTTTCAGCTTCTCCAGTGGCTAGGATGTCTGATATGCCCATCCGTGAAAAACTACGTATCATCTTTGACTTGTCCCATCGATCATTCCTGAAGGGACTGGTTTGTATCGCACCAGTCGAGCTCGACTCATTCTCCCAATGTTCGAGCTCGTTGACAAGCCGGTCACTATACCGCGCCAGAGATGCCCAGAGCCGTCCTGTCGTTGATTCATCGATTGCACGGCCTTTTCCGGCCCTAGTAATCACCACACTTGCTGCCTGTACGAGGTGGGGTTGTATCCTGGACGGTTCACGCATTCGAATCGTAACCTTGGTAAGTTTTATTTTTGTAAGTTGTGGTGTCTTGTTAAGCGGAGTTTCGTGGTTTTCCAAATGATCCTTCCCTAGGGGCGGCCGTAATGATGGGGGTCCCTTGCCATCGAGAACTTGCGACCAGTAGAACAGCCATCGTCGCTGGCTCGGTATGCTGACACCCATTTTGGGCTTTTCGGCAAGTGGGACATCTGGGTGACATCTCGACTGGAACAGAGCAGGTTTCATGCGTCTGGACGTATGGAGATCAAGAACTTTTTCTAGTGTGTTCACCGTTGGCTCTGACGCAACTCGGGATAGATCCGCACCAGAAGGGACAGAAGCAGGGCGATCAATTGTGGCCGATAACACTGTAGACACATCTGTCGACGGTGTCTGCAGACCCTCCTTGTCGCCGATCAGCGACCATTCGCTGAAACTCTCAAGGAGAGAGCTGGGTATCGACGCGCAGGGTGAAGCGTAACGTGAGAGCAGATATGCGCACGCCATGGTGCCTGACCGCCCCTTGCCAGCTAGATTGCCAAACGGCGTCGCACTAGGAACGGAAGGAAGAGATAGAGACATGTACCTTTACAGTGAAGTACTGCTACTCGGGCATCTGAGCCGGATAGCCAAGCATGTATTTCTCGCGTGGCCAACGGGAGATATAAGAATGGCGGAACGCTGTGAAAGGGAGGGTATAATAAGTGTGGTCCTTTGCACTAAATCCGACGAGACTGACTGGTGATCAGGGAAAGGGTATCTGCTAACGCGACCTTGAAAGACGCTTTCATGGTAGGCGTTTTCTGTCAAGGGACAGAAGTTGAACACCCAGAAATTGGAGTCGTGCCGAGCTGATAGAAACCGCTGAACATCCGTGCGGTGATTGCGATAGATGCTCTCCACGCCGACTGCGGGGAAGCCCATGACGATGATCTGGTCTGTCACATAGGCCAAGTCTTTTTGCAAAGACATGAAATCGCCATTCCAGAGTGAAAAGGGGTGAGCATACCTAATTCGAGGTTGAGTTCGTCGTCCCTGAAGCGAGTTTTTTTGCCCGAAACCAAGCGTCTTAGATAGAGGGACATTTCGGTTGCCCCGCACCGTGACGGGCCGGATTCATATGTCATGTTTTCGTGGTGATTACCTCAGCAAGGTGGTTAATGTTTATGCCATTTTGTTGTTGAGCCAGAAAGTGCACAGCTGTCGAGCGATGGACATCCCGTCGACGACGCTCTCCACACCGACAAAACGTTCAGCGTCGCCCCCGCTCGACCAACGTCCATCAAAGCGCCCCTCGACGTCCTCCCCGGAGGAGGGCGAGCTCGACGACGGCGAGTCCTCTGCCCTGCCACCGCCAACCCATCTCTCCCCCGACCTGCACCCTCGACCGTCATCGCCGGCGTCCGCAGGTAAGTTCGAGCCAAAGATAAAGTTCCCCTTCAAGGCAAAGGTGCTCCCGTCACCCGCCGAGCCCCGCTCCTCGCGCTTCGGACCCGACGACAGGAAGCCCGCACAGCAATATGACCGTCCGCCAGACGACGACCATCGCCGCGACAAGCCCAAGTTTCGTGACCACCGTCAGCAAGACGGCCCGTCTTTACGTCGCCGCATGGCAGACAGCTGGGTGCCTGATGAACGCACCTGGGACAGAGACCGCGACAGAGACAGGGACCGGCGGGTACCCCATCCACCCTGGGACCCTCCGCGAGACAGAGACTGGGACAGACACCCCTACGACAGCCGCTCTTACAGGCCTCATCCACCACCCTCGCTCGTGCCACCGCGTGGCGCGCGAGACCGATATCCAGACAGAAGTTTCGACAGAGACGCCCCCCGTGATCTTGCACGCACGCCTCCACTTCCCCAATCTCATCGTCCTCGCTCTCCCTTCTCGCCACGCCAGTCCCAGTCACGTTCCCCTTCCCCGTCCTCGCCAAATCACCATCGCAAACACAGACTTCCGACCCGTCGATCTCCCGCTCCTGCATTCTCGCCCTTGTCAAGGGACTTCCGTTCCGATAGAATGCGCCCTGAACCCTGGGATCGTGACCAACGACCAAGGAACAACGACACCTATTGGGGCCCGGGTGCACCTCCACCGGGTGCAAACAGGGCAGGACGTCGAAATGCCGCGACCCACGAGTTTCCACACATAGGTGAGTTACAGACTTGATGAATACGTTCCAGTGTGTGACTATCATATGGACAGACGTGGAATATCGTCCAGTCTCACCGTCACCTGTATCCCCTAGACGCACGCCACCACCGCCGCATTCCCCAGTACCGCCCGCACCACCCTCTGAGCCCATGGAGGAGTCCACGGCTGAGGATTCGTTGCAAGTCAAGGATGACAGTCTACCTGCAGCGCATGCAGCAGTGTCCTTTGCTCTCAAACGTCCTAATGCTCCACGCGACGACCATTCACCATCCCCGTTGCCGTTACCACCTGCGAGAGACGAGGATATTCAAAGAGCGCGGGAGAAACGGGCTGCGGTTGGCGATGTTGATGAGAGAGGTGGGCAGATTGATGATGGCGGGAGGCTCGCAGCGACGATGGGAAAGAAGAAGCGAGAACCCGTGGAGAGGTCGCGCAAAGAGGAGATGGAAGCGTATGGAAGGACGTTTGAGGGATGTGGTAAGCAATCAGATTACAATGCCACGACAAAGGTTGGGGAAGGGACGTTTGGGTACGTCATATTTGTAGTGTGATTGTGCGATATGCTGACCCTCACCCGTCGTATTTGCGCTACCCAGTGAAGTCCACAAAGCAGTTCAAATATCTACAGGACGAGCCGTGGCTCTGAAACGCATCCTCATGCACAACGAAAAGGAAGGAATGCCTGTGACTGCTCTTCGGGAAATCAAGATTCTCAAAGCCATGAGGCATCCATGTATCGTGGATATTGTCGACATGTTTGTGGTTCGGAGTGGGTTCTAGTTCCCCTGTTCTTCTGTTTTCTCACCCATGGTTACATTGGTACTAATGTGGTTGGGGTGACATAGGCAAAGGCAAAGAATCTCCTCTCTCAGTGTACATGGTCTTTCCGTACATGGACCACGACCTCGCAGGATTGTTGGAGAACGAGAGAGTAAAGCTACAGCCCAGTCATATCAAGCTGTACATGAAACAACTCTTAGAGGGAACGGAGTATATGCACCGAGTGAGTACCCTGCTCCGGCTTCACGTCCGATCCTGTGATGTCAACGTACGCGTACTCACAGAACCACATCCTCCATCGTGACATGAAAGCTGCCAACCTACTCATCTCCAATAGCGGATCTCTGCGTATAGCTGATTTCGGTCTCGCACGTGCATTTGATCCCTCTATCGTTCTTCCATCGACAGGTGGTGACTCACAAGGCAAGGGTGGAAAATACCCGGACGGGAAGGAAAAGAGGTATACAAATTGCGTTGTGACGAGGTGGTATAGACCTCCTGAGTTACTCCTTGGAGCGAGGCAGTATGCAGGCGAGGTTGACATATGGGGCATTGGGTAAGTCATCTCTTTCCGGTCCTCTATGGTCTTGAACAATGTCATCACGCGCTAATCGGCTATCTACAGTTGTGTCCTTGGTGAGATGTTCATGCGCAAGCCTATCCTTCCCGGGACATCCGATATCGATCAATTAGAGAAGATTTGGCAATTGTGCGGGACGCCTAACCAGCACACATGGCCTAACTTCGATGCACTACCCGGGTGTGAAGGGGTGAAACGGTTCCAGAATTACCCAAAGAAGTTGAAATCTACGTTTCTCAGGTGGGCAACCGGTGATTCGTTCATTGGGCATGCGTTGACACTCTTCACCCTTGGTCGTGTGCAGCATCAGCATCGGCCCAGAGACATGTGATCTCCTGGACAAACTCCTGACATGTAATCCGCGCGACAGGATCACAGCTTCTCAAGCACTCGATCATGACTACTTTTGGACGGACCCGTTACCTGCCGATCCCAAAACGTGAGTCGCCACCGTCAATCTGCTTGCTCTCCATACTCAAGTTGCCTGGATCCTCAGGCTCCCCGTCTATGAAGCCTCACACGAATTCGACAAGCGAGGACGTCGGAACAACCTCCCGCCGCAACAACCACCTCACCCGCCGCCCGAACATGTACGTCCTGCGCTCCAACATGGACAAGGGTTTTATGGGCACCCTCCACCCGGGCACGGACATGGTCATGGACGCCCACCGAGGGGTGTACCACCTCCGCCACCTGTCATGTTCACCGCGTTGATGCAGCAGGCGCAAGGTCCACCGGGCGCCGGCATACCCATGAACGGTGGATATGGGCCCCCGCCACCTGGCGCGTACGGACCACCTGGACCAGGTATGGGACCCCTGAATGGGTACGGCGCGCCGCCCCCGCCGCCCCCGCAGGGTTATCCACCGCCACTACCGATGCCGTCCTATGGCCATGGCCACGCATATGCACATGGACGGCACCATCCGACTGACAGGAGCGAGAGGGAGAAGGGCGGCGCCCCGAGACCGCCTCTACATCCGTCGTTACCTGCGCGGCCTCTAGGGTTACCTCCGAAACCGTCTGCGCCACTCGGCACTGGAGGGAATCGGCACGAGCGAGAAAGGGAGAGAGATAGGGATCGGGATCGGGACCGAGAGCGAGAGCGGGGGAGGGAGCGGGAGCGAGGGAGATATGGAGGGTCAGTCGCGGGGGGTGGGAATGGAAATGGAGGGAATGGGAGCGGCAGTGGAGGGCTCAGTGGGGGTTTGCCATATTCATAATGGGTATGTATGTTACGTGTGTCGCATCGTGTTTTTCCCAATCACCCCTCCCCATCGGCACTGTCCCCCTGCTGGTCTGTCGCTTTCCCCAACATAGGGCCATCACGGACTCGAATCATTATTCGCATCAAACCGCACCTTGTCGTTGTTGTCTCGCATAGTACACACACATTTATTAGTTACAATCAATTGATCGATCATTTAGTTTGTTTGGGTTACAACCGTGATGTAGAATGCTAGATAGTGTTAGTATACGCGTTGTGGAATTGCATTTAGAGATCTTTTATTCTGAACTGGTGCTTTCTGGCGTGGCCTAGATGGACGATGTTGTTTCACTCCGGCCGGATGCGACTGAAACAACCAAGGGTGTAGAACAATGCAAGAGATGTACTAGTATGTGGATCCACATGAACCAAACGGGGCAAGGATATACAGCGCGAATGATCATCAAACAAAAAAACGCGGCCACGAACTATCTACGCTTCCAGCGTCTGCGGCGTCATCGTACCCGGTCCCCAGACGACGACACGCTCCCAAACCAATACCGCCTCATCACGTTTCCCTCATCAAAGTCTGCGCGTCCGACAAAACGCTCACCGCGTACGAGTTGGGGTAGCCAATGGATATCGTCCACCCACATCTGGTCGTATGGAATGTGTGGTAGATTGTCCGTGCTGGGAATGGTCGCGGGGGGGATTGGTACGACGCCCGAGTCAGTGGGGCCACGGTCGGATGGGACGAGACCTCGCGCATATAGACTATCGTTTGAGAGGGAGAACCACCCTGGTTTCATCTCGTCCGACCTGTGTATCCGTCAACGAATTCCAAAGGGGGGAAACCAGGGGTGATGTGCACCAGTTACAAAAGGGGCGGGGACGGTGAGCAAAGGCGCATCAGCACAACGGGCCCATCCCCATCCCATGCCACTCCACAAAATAAATAAAAAAGGCGCGCAGAGAAAACAAAGACGTGGTGAGGATCAGCTACTCACTCGGTTGGTACCCCGACGTACTCGCGCGCAGCATATATCCTGATATCGAACGCCCAGTCGACGTCATTGACGACGAAGAACAACGTCCCGACGTACTCGAGCGGTGCGTCGATCCCGGCTTCTTCCTGTTTCGTGGTTATGTGCACCCCGGTAGCCAGCGGTTAGGGTGTTGCGAACGAAGTAGGCGGGCAAGCACGCGCACCTGGAGCTCTCGTCGAGCAGCTTGCGCAGGCGTCTCGCCTGGTTCTACTTTGCCTCCGAATCCATTGTACCTGCCCATGATCACCCAAAGCATGTCAGTACATCATGATGATCGATACCGAGTCACAATCGAGTCAAGGAATGCGTTCAGCAAGGTGCTTGCATGTGCAAGTCTTCATCTCCTCGAGAAGAACGGGAAAACACATTGAAGCGATGAGCTCGGAAAACTTACAGACCAGCACCGAAGCCACGTTTCTTGAAACCAAGTAGTAGCTAGATCGAGGAAACGGGCGAATGTAAGCCACCGCATGGTCCAGTGAACGACTCGGACTGCTCGCTGAACGACGTGCATGGATATACATACCTTGTTACCTTCGATGACGAACGCGTTCGTGTAGAGGCGGGTGTGCTTGATTGACCACCATTCGTGTTCACACCCGCCTTGCGCGTACACATGGGCTTTCACGTCGCCGAGACCTGGAGGAACGTCCGAGTTGGTGGCCATTCAAGTAGGGAACTGTACTAGAGGGTCTAATATGTTGTAAACATCTGCTCCTCGTGTTCACCACAATGGGGCGTTACAGTCAGTACTCCGCATTTAATACATAATGAGGTCAAAGAACAAGACAACACTCGTAAAAGTCAGTGGATTAATTGAGTAAAGCGTAGCGTAAAAGGGTTGTCCTGCATGACAAGCGAAGCTCGGAAGCTCATCCAGCAGGCATTGCTCAACACTCGCAAGGCCTAGCCAACCTGGATCCTTCTTTCCTTCTGCAGGTTAACGATCATATCCACAGCACGATCCCTTGCATCCTCCAACGAAACGCCATCCAGATTCGACTCCCCACTTTCTTCAAACACGTTCGATCCGAGAGCCCGACGGAGGTGCAACACCACATCCACCTCGCTTTCCTTGCCACCCGCTTTCCGAGCTGGGCTCGGCGGAGGCGATGGGACGAATTGGCTTGCAAATACTTGGCTGTACAGAACCGTGGCGCGAAGTAAGGCAAGAATGTCTTCGTTTGCAGGGTCCACTTTTATGATGTCAAGGCTGAACCACCCGTCTTGCCATACCTTTGCAAGCGCGTCGGACAGCAGGCCAATGTCACCGCCGAGACTGCGGCCACAAGAGAGTGTTGCACTCCATGTTCTTGGGTCTTCAGTTGGCGGGAATTCGGAATTACTCTCTGGGCCCTGAGAGACGCGGTGGATGAAGAGCGAGGATGCATGTGAGTGTAGACGTGTGCGCAAGAGACCGGACGCGAGAAACGCGATGGGAGAGGAACCAGGGATAGGCCTAAACGTTGTCAAGCGCTCCATGGCTTCCTCAACTGTCATGGAATCGAGTACGAGACGCTGGTATGCTGAAACCTCGACAGA
>QGOH01009155.1:0-24331 GCA_003313155.1 Boletus sp. MG95 | reverse complement strand
AAGCGGGACGCTGAGGCAGCTTCTGCGAAGCCCAAGGGCAAGCCGAAACCGAAAACTGACAAAAAGGTGGCTACAGGGAAGTCGAAGAGAAACGGAGCCAAATCTAAGGAGATGATCGAGTCCGAGGATGAGGGAGAGGAAGCCGAGGCTGAAGCTGAAGCTGAAGATGAAGATGCTGGGACGAGCGCCAAGGCCGCTCCTCCGCCTTCCAAGAAGCCGAAACGGGAGAAAGAGGAAGAAGTCGACGGTACGACATCGTACATTGGCATTTTCTTGTATATCCTGATCATTACCTCCCTGCAGCCAACTTGGAAGCAGATCCAGAGGCTCGCAAAGTGAGAGAGTGGCGACACAGACTGCAGAAGGCTTTATTGGGTAGTAAGGGTGCTCCCTCAGATGAAGTGAGTCATCCTTGCAGCGCAGATTGCTACCGCCGACGAAAATTGCGCAGGATATGCCCGCCCTGGACCAACTATTCACGACGGTAGAGCACTACGAACATCCGAACCTCATCAATTTCCTCTCAGTGCGTTTTTGTGGCGTTGCGAGTGGATTTTTTCACCATTCATCACATTTTTATGGGTAGTTTTCTAAAATCGGCAAGGTCATGCGTCACATTGCGGCGCTAATGCCGGACAAGGTGCCTCGCGACGAAGAATTCAAGTTCCGAGCACGAGCGAAGGCCCTGGTAGACAAATGGCACGCCATACTTGGTGCCAACAAGCCAAGTGAGAATGGCGGTGAAATTACTACCAATGGTGCACTAGCGGATGCAGCCCCAGACGCACCCGACGGCAAGGTCGCATCATCCCCAGCACAGAACCCTATCTCATCTGTTTCAGCTGCAGACGTAACGATGTCAGAGGCATGAATTTGCTGCGGTTATCTCCTTGCTAATGATTTGCCCACTTTAATTTTGGTGTTCTCGCGACCCGGCCGCATGACGGCTTATGGTGTCGTGTCAGTCAAACATACATCGTTTGGCACCATGCGGAGTATTATGCTGTGCCATTTCTGTGTCTTCAACAACCTTTGCTACCATGCTGTACATGTTGTCGTGATCAGTTGCAACTTGCTCATATTCCCTAGTTTGATTTTGTAGTGCAGAAAATACGAATCTAAGTATTTTTCCGACATCATCAGACTCGACGAGGACTCGTGGAAAACCTTCGGCAACGCCCGAGCTGGCAGTGCTTGCCTTGCGTTGAGAAGGAACGCCCATCTTTCTTCGACTCTTTGATTTGCCTACTGGTGACTGGATAGAAGGTAGGCACTCACTTGATCTGCAAATTAGGACTGCTCCCTATCTATGCATGCTTCCAGGAGCCAAGCAAGAGCTATTGATGCCGAACTTGCACCCGAACCTGTACCCAAACCAGTGTGTTACCAAGCTCAGCGTCGGTCGGCGGTCGCTCGCCTGTTCCTTGTGACCATAAGCGGGAAACTCCAATTCCCTGCATCAAGTAATGATGTCCACCGACAGCCGGCACCCCGCAACGTCCGACGTCGCTCGCTGTCGCGACGTCGAGTCCTTTGAATTACGCCCATAGTTCGCTCCGCCCTCGACCCGATTGTGGTTTCATCACCTCCCGCGGAGTACGAGATGTTCACTTCGCGATCGTGTACATAATACTGGATTGAAGGACGCCATGGCGATGAAGGGATGGTTCTCGCACAGGTACTGTTCCGGCAAGTTGTCCATGCCATCACCGTTGTGCTCTTGGCTTACAATGCGATGTGCTAGGGGCGAGTCCCCGCTTCCGGATGGTCATTGCATATCTTGGACAAGTAGTTGCATCATAGAGTCCGGAACATCACCGCTTAAACGCGCCGCTCGCTTGTGTAAAGAACTTGGCTGGCCCCCGCGGGCAGTACTTATCTTGCACCAAAGATACCAACATATCCCTTGATAGTTACCCCATCAGTCTTCTACGGTATGATTGCCGTTCCCAGGAGAGCCTTCTGACTGAATGGCCCAAAAATTTGACAGATGTCCGTCTCCCAATGTTACCATCACGTGCCCTTGCTGCAGCACCCATTTATCTCGGCGGACTTTTCCTTCCCACAGCGTACTCCTTTTGGCTTCCGTCGGATGGCTGAGCGTCGTATGCATCAGATTGCATCAGCGGCAGCATGTTACTCGCCGAAATGACACATAATCATGATGGAACCGGTACGTCCGTCCAGTCCAGCAGATAACTCCATATTCGAGAACGGTCCTACCAATTCGGGTGTATGGAAAGCCGGACAACCGCCCCCGACTCCCGATCCGCGTCCGGCCGAAGTGCACACTCCGTTTAGAAATTATCGTTGCTAGGACTCTAGCCACCACTTCTCGAATTTCAGACGAGTCGTATCGCATGGAGTCAAAGGTCAATCTTGGTATATTGCAAGCGAGAATAGACTGGAACAAACACCAGAAAATTTTGTGTCAGACACAACATTCATCGGGATTGTTGTCCGGTTTCGAGGGCCAATTCAGATTTCTACCACGACGCTCGAAGCTCAGAACGAGCTTTTGGGGTACGAAGTTTTAAATGCATGCACCCAAACTACACATACAGTACTTGTTGATCTCATTAACCAATACATTTGGTTAAGTATTCAATGTGGTTAGATGTTTGGGTTCTAGGACATATCACAAGGATTACATAGGATCCCAGCAGAGTCAAAGTTTGTTGGCAACACCAACCATATACCTGCTGACTCAATGAAGATCCTGCTCAGGAACAAGAGTAAAGCTGAGGTGGCTGCATTCAACTAAATACTTCAAGAATATTTGCTGCATTATCACATTGATGCATGAGATTCAGGATCTTGAGGTAGACTGTCCAGATGAAGCTCAATGGGTGGCCAATCTAGGTGGTTGTAGCATCTTCTGATGAATAAATAAGGTATCACAGCCCTCACTTGACTGCCTGAATGTACATACTTGTTAGCCTTGGTGACAAAGTATTAAAATTCTGACTAGGCAAGCTGTGATTTGCTGATCAAGTAGAATAATGTTCCATTATGTCCATATCCATAATGTAGAAATTATTCAAACTAATGTTTGGGATAATGGCTTAGGTGCATGTTAAAACATTGTTGATCAATGGACCTTCTGTACAGTACTTACTTCACAGTATGCTGATGAGGCCCAAATTAATAGTCCATGGATTTCTTCCCACGAGTTGAACTTGGTGCTAACAGACTGGATGCTTAGACTACCTGGAAGTCTCCATGCTCATCCAACAGGGCATTGGCTCACTAGTCAAACTTCAATCGTGAAGAAATCAAAGTTGCCAGTTCAATTACGATCCATCGTTCCGTACCCGCAAAGAGTACTCAACAACCGGTCGTTTTCCGCATTTTCACCTATCATGGACGAGTCGCCTTCCAATGTGCGTCAAGGAGCGGGTACGCTCGATGATGTGGTAAGCCAGAATGTAGCAGAGCTTCCCCCAGCCTGACCGCGATATGCTCTTCAGATCACACGCTCGAAAAGTGGGTCGTGTATGATGGAAGAATGCTATCGTGCAGAGCTTACCTTTCCAACAATCTCCAGAATCCTCGGACGTTCAGAACATCGTCCTTGAATTACCCGAAGTCGCTCGCATACCTACCAGAAAGCGCACGTTTCACATCAACCATGAAGACCTCGAGATTCTTGTGCGACCTCTCCTGTCGTATCATTGGCATGTTGGCCACGTTGGGAGTGCCGTGGATGATCTCCAGGTGTTCTCCTTGAACAAACTCCTCAATTTCAAGAATTTCCGCTCAGCTGTCGAATTCTTCGACGCGCTTGCGGGCATTCAAGATGAAGAAGACGTGAGTAGCATAGAGCATGATGGACGCGTGTTACCTGCATTGACAAACGCATCAGCACCACGCGCGTGTCACTGTCGATTACTCCAACGTTTATATTTCCACTCATACACATGTGGCGTACCAGCGTACCTCCGATACAGATGCGGAGGCAAAACCGATCAAAGTTCCTGGCCTTACGCCCCGCGATATCCGGTTTGCGGTCAAAGTCGAAGTGTTGCACGAGAAGTTCTTGGATGATGGACGTGCGGTTACAAAAGTCCCAGTCGACTCTTCCAGTTTACAAGCATGGTCGATGGAACAGCTTCGACGACGATATCCGGCGTCGCACGGATAAGAACGGGGAGGATGAATACTTTACAAACGATATTGCACATTTGGTTGCTGCCGCGTGATACACCTGATAACATACATGTCTCTGACTGGGTCAAGCTTGGTTGGACAGGTTAAGCTATCGAATAAAAAGATACGCAAGCCATCATCTCGCTCTTATCTTCCCCAAATGAACTCGGTGATGTTTCTTATCTCGCTGTCTACATCTTCCCTGAATGTAATCCTTTCCGCCGCGAGGTCTTGCTGCATATGCAGTTCGTTATTCGTCCCCGTCAATGGCACGATATTATGTAGCTGGGCAAGTTTGAAGATAACCTGGGCAGGCGTCACGTCCAATCGGCCAGCAATGGTTATGACCGATGGATGAGTGAACAAGCTCGTTGATCCAGAGAGTGTCCAAAAAGATCTGCGGTTATCGAATATTAATCACTGACACTGGCGGAGAGAAAAGGGTACAAACTGATATTCAATCCCATGATCCTTACAATACCTCCATACACCGGGGTCCCACATATTTCCCTCATACCATCGATTTTGCACGACTTGCACCTTCCTTAGCTCTCCTAAAGCAGCAAGAACACGTATGTCGTAAACGTTGCTGACTCCGATCTTGTGTACGGTTCCAGCGTCCTGGGCAGCCATGAGTGCGCGCCAAGCCTCCAAGGTCGCTTGCATTGTCTTTAGAGGTGAATGAAGGATATAAGAGTCGAGATAAGAGGTCCGGAGGTTGCGCAAGGACACTCGTAGAGACGTTGCGATTTGGTCTTTGACGGCACCCTTGATGTTGTAAGGAATGGGTTTGCTGAGATCTTGTCCCCCGATTGGTGTGAACCTGCATTGCATAGAACATGTGAACACTCGTGGGACATGGTCTCTGAAGGAGATCGAGTGTGCACTTTGTCTGGATATAAATCTCGTCGCGTTTTATATCATGCTTTTTCTGCAAGACATCAAGCGCCTCGCCGACGAGATCTTCCCTGTGGGAAGTGAGGGTCAAATCTGAGATACCGTTCCCCCACAGATGAATAGAGGTGCACCTGTAGTGCTTGGGTTGACAGGCTGGGGGATCTGTCATGCCCCTGAAACATGTCATTATGCCACTTATGGGCTCACCTGTGTCAACGGCACGAAACCCTTGTAAGAAGGCGTTGACGACGAGCTGTGTTGTACGCTCTCCTTTCCTGGGTTCACGTCCGCAACTGGTAAGCAACAAGGATGTCTTGCAAGTAGCTCACCATGCTGTCCCGTAAATGATCTTTGGTGAAAGGACGTTCATGGGATGTCGTCGTATGTGACAAGTACTGAAATCTCACGCGGGTTATTGGCTGGGTGCTCTCACTAATGTATGATCACGAATACGATTGGATATCAAGCTTGCCGTTCCGTGCCACATCAGACGCATGACTAGCTCGCTACAGAGTGGTATCAACCCCTGGGTAACGTACAACAACCGATGCGCTCGAAGTCGAGGGCATAGTTAACAAGAAAACGCAAACGACCCAGTAGAGACGCATGTCCTAAATATACGCTCACGAAAGGCGTGAACAGCGGAAGTAGTACCCAGTGAGTGTTTTCGTTCACAAGTTTCCGTTCCTACCTCATTTGAGCACGAGAAGCGGACGCCCCTGGGTAGCTCGCCAGTTGCCCAATTCAAGTAAATAGTGCCCACTTTGCATTAATGACTTGCACACGGCAGGGAGCAAGGTAAGTAGCCCAGAGATAATCAAGGCCAGTAGGGAATGGAAGATACGTTTGTTAGTCTTGGGTTTGGCAGAGGAGCACACACACACGATCCAGGTGAACGTTTCGATACCATGAAATCACAAACTCTTTGCTCCATGAATATAGAGGTTGTTAAAAGAATCAGACTCTATTCGGTTGGCTCGACACCTGTTTTTTTTCCAAATGTTATCTTCACCTGTACTAGCCCCACACCCAGTGCCGAAAATCGTTATCGCCACTGTCCCTGACATATCCTCCTTGCGAAGTTCGCAGTATTTTGCAGAATACGTTTTCTCCCCAAAGTTTACAGTTTCGACGATCGAGGTGTATACCCCTCACTTTGTCTTGCGGACATGGCGAAGCGAGATGACCCCTCCCTAAGAAAACGAAACATGACGAAAGTAAAGGGATCGAGAGGGTCTTCTTGTTTCTTACGGCGAGATAACGCATGTTTCGCCGAACCACATCTGTCCATCGTTTAGTGAGAGACGACTTTCAAAGGAAAATACATCCTGACTGTGGTGTTGACGTTATTCTGGTCGTCTCCGCCGTCTCCGGCTACCACAGGACAGTCCTTGGCAGTACGACTCTTTGTGCGACACGCAAAGTATACTGTGTCAGCTAGATGTTACTCTGTGCACCTCTTGTAACCGTTGATTACAGTATCTCGCCAGAGACAATCAGTCTTCCACGGCGTCGAATGAAGTACAACGTCCACTTTTTGCTCCGAGTACGCATTCTTTGCGTTATCTTGTGCTTCTTGGGTCCAGTAGACGGTCCTCTTCCCTTTACTTCTACGCCCATCTCTCCTTCTGCTTCGATACGACCTGGCGTTTGTTCGTCACCGGTCACCATCTACCTTTTGCATCTTTACGGCTTTCGGCCAAGTGTCGAGCTTGTTCCCAATACAATAATAGAGGGTCTATGTCAACCAGCACTCCGGCCGTTTGGTCGGGAGTCGCAACCCGACATTTATGTTTATTTATATTTATGTGATGTCCCGTTATGGACCACCCGCGCCGGTCTGTTATCCTGCTTGCTCCATTCCTTCATCATGGTGACTGAACGGATGGTCGGTTCACGGACGTCTTGATGGTTCGGTCGACCGCTGCCTCGTTTCGCCCGCCATTGCATTGCACCTTTCTGCAGGACCGTTTCTGACGCGTACGACCGTTCAGGTCCTGTACCGTGGGACAAGCTTTACTGTGACTAGTCGCTGTTGACATCGAAGATGTAGATCGTGATCTTGTTGTGGGTCGTCGGTGGATGTCCCTTTTACCGATGTCCGTCTGTCGCTGAGCGCGATACGGACATTGGCGATGGTCCTTCAACCGCTTCTGCAGCAAGGCCAGTTGTCTTAAACCCGATCCCGGTTGATGGCATCGAGCTCTGCACCCATATTATCTGATCCGTCGTTGGTGGGGATGTGGATGCCGCACTGGCGGCAACTCACAAACACTTCCCGCTGGAGCTCCAGCCAGACACAGGGCTTATGCTTTTAAGCTTCAGTGCAGGAAATTTGTTGAGCTTGTGTTGGAGGCAGTGGAATTGAAGTGTTGTCCGTCAGTGCTGTGCATTACATGGCATGTCCGTGTAGATGGTTATATTATAGTTTACTATATAACGTTTTTCTGGTGTGGCGCGTCGTGTGTTTCATTTTGGGATCTGCTCTTTGAGCTTCGCCGCCAAGTCCAACGGAAACAATGCAGTGAACTGAACCAAACGAAGACGTGAGCATGCCCATTAATTCTATCCATGGCCGGTGTAGGATTTGCCGCACCTGCCTATCCTTGTTGATCCAAGCTTGCCCTACCGTACGGTTCACCTTCTCAAAACCGACCCATGGCACCTCGTATCTCGTCTTTCCAGTGCATTGTGTTGCCAGTCGTCCTCCATAAGTATGCCATGAGTGGGTGCTCAAGTGGATTACCCGTACCCATGCCCATGGGATTTCCTGATAATCCATGAGGCAGACGAGAAATTAAAAGGTCAGCCTTTCTGTTCTCTCCGCGTAGTATGATTCACTCAGCTCTCCTGCGTACTGTAGTCTTGGGGAGCAGAATCACGCCTGTGATGGCAGGTGGTCTACTCTCCCGTGCTCAATCGAATCAGGTATGTCAACAAATCGAGCATCAACTCCCACAGCGTCAGCGGTCTACGATGTTTGTTCGTTGTTATTTTATTTCATATTCTGCCTTCCTGGAGTCTTGACGATGATGTTCGTCGTATCGCCTAGCTATGAAAAGGATATCAGTCACCCAGATTGCAACATGCTCGTTCGAGCCTGGTAAGCACACTGTTACGAAATAAACATTTTTCAATCACCGAAGAGCATTCCTTTAGCTACAAGTCCCTAGGCGGTCGCAAACTCCCTTTGCGGTTCGGTCGTTTAGTTTTGGGACAAGACAACGGTTCCATCGACAACACACCCCTACAGGGTGGTGGCCACACCGGTGGCCTAGGGTTTTCGTCCACTCCGGGAATCCAAATAGCGATATTGAGATTTTCCGAGGTTTCTTACGATTCCATGCAACAAATGGTTACGGTAGGAGTAGGTCTCATTTGGGACGATGTTGATGCAGCTCTTGAACCATACGGAGTGAATGTTGTTGGTGGAAGAGTATCTGGTATCGGCGTGGCTGGTCTTACGCTTGGCGGAGGTGCGTTTGGATGATGTGCACAATAGACAGATGTCACAGCACTTTCCACAGGCTACGCAAGGCTCAGCGCTCACAAATCAGTACGGTCTAGTCATTGATAATGTACAAATATTTGAGGTAGCACCGCCTCATGGTACAGTTATCAATGTCACGGAAGCCACAAGTCCCTATTTGTTCTTTGTTCTCAAGGTACATGTTTTTCTTGCAAATGGCGTATGACGCAATAATCATTTATATATTCATAGGGAGGTCTCAATAATTTTGTACGTTGAAAATGTACTCACCATCGACAATCACTGTGGTAATCGGCTTTCAGACTATCGTAACCAGGTTCACATTGAATACATTGCGCAAATGCAAGTTTGGGTACGCATTGCTTCCGTGCTGAGTGTGCTTTGGAGGCTCTTGTTGACGCACGGTGTAAAGGGAGATATAATCATTTACTCTGCGGATGTCCTAGATCAGGTTAGCTTGGCTACAGCGAATTGTACAGCGACACAATCACAACTTACAACTATTATCTTGGACAAGTGAGTACATCTTTTTCTCTCTGAAACTCAGCACATTGGTTCTTGGCACGCAAGGCGTTCTGGAGTACGATGCTCCTTCACCATCTGCTGGGGTCTTCGACAAGTTCTTGGTGATTCCCTCGCTACGCCGTGTGCATACCCGCCTTCTCGCACGAAAGTTTTTTCTTGCCGCTAGACATCTATTATGAATGGCAGTCGTCCGCTTTCGACCAGGTCTTTCAAGATGGGGCACGGACGAGTGCAAGTACATTGACAGCGGAAACCATTAGTGGCGACCAAAACGATGTCACTAATGCCCTTTTGTACCCGAATTATGCTACCTTCGATACACCGCTGGCCGACTTGTATGGAACCAATCTACCAAGATTACAAACAATCAAAGCTGGAGTGGACCCAGACAATGTCATAGGTCTCGCCGGCGGTTTCCAACTCTAGCTTTATATACACCATGCAACTGAACATAGCATATTACTTACAAGTAGTGATATAGTGTACTGCCTGTATTTCCGTTGCCACCACGAAATATAGACGGTATAGATGAAAAGAACGAAGCGCTGGTAAGGCAGTGGTCATGGGTGTGAATTCCTCCTTCGAATAAAAGCCATGGTTGCTCCTGCGAACTGTTGTGGTTTGTCGTGTATGAGGCACCACAAGTTTGCTATCCACGTTTTGCGTGGGCGCTTCTGAGTACCCGAGCTACGTCGTCCGTGTGCCGTATGTCAGAAACAGGCGCTAAAGTGAGTGCAAGAAACTGACCTTGGTCTCTCCTGCTCCTCTGGATTGCTTGATTGGAGAATAAGTCGCATTACATAGGCATCCTCCTCATCGGCATCTGCACGGCATGTGTGACACGGGCGAGCGACTCTGCAGGTAACCACAAGGACCTACAGTACTTCTTCTCGACGCGAAGAAACTTGTAACCAAGCTTATCATACAACGAATATGCAGCCCTGTTCGATTTTCGGACATGCAACTGGATGTGTTCGATTTCGATGTCCTCGCGCAGCATGGCGTCCTCTAAAATCTCCAGGTTGGCCTGTGACGTGTACAACCATGGCCAACGTAAACAAGAAACACGCACTGGTCAGATTCATCAGCTTTTGGGCGAGACCAAGCCTTCTGTATGGTCTGAGGACAGACAACGAATTGACCTGGCCGATCGGCGTATCAGAGTCACCATCCTCCTCCGGTTCTCTACTGCTCGATCAGATCCACTCGCTCGACAGAAAAGAAGAGCGCACATCGACGACAGGACATATCCTACCACCTTCCCGCTTTCGTCCTCAGCCAGGAAGGACAAGTCTGGCCAAGTAAGTATCATGCCAGTCCCTGGCCGTCGGTTAGAAAGGTGACGCTGCAGCTCGCAGCAGTGGAGAACTCACAATACCGCATGATGTAGTTCTCTGGGATGTTACACAGGTTGCACGTGAGGACATTGACAATATCGTTGAGCTGGCCGTGCGCGTACGCCGGGACGGACAGTGCAAATAACAATGAGTGAATCGCGCCCGTGAGTGCGACTACATGTGGAAGTGCAGTCACATACCTCTACTCTGCGAATGTTCATCGAGTACTGCCAGTTGAGCCTGGTTGAGTCTCAAATCAAAGGTAAGAAAGGAAGAACGGACGGGTTCTGATGCGACGTGCCTACTTTGCTATGTGCGACAATGTAATACAAAGAATCGAACTGGTCACCTGAACACGCGTTGATTCGCCCCAGCTCGCGGTCAAAGGGCGACTTTAACACAGCAAAGTTGGCGTACAATCCGAATCAGGCTCCGACGTCTTCTAAATCGCATTCAAATCGTCTACGAGCAAGCCATGGCGTGGCGAGCGACTTTCGACAAGGGTGTTGCCTGCTTCAAGCGCGGTGACCTCGAGGAAGCCCTCACTCACATGAACCAGGTAAGATCTGATACTCATGACATTGCAGCCATTCACTCATCCAAGATCCAACAGGCTGCCGAACTACACAACAGTACTTTCGTCGTCTACGATTCGCGCGCCGCGATACATGAAAAACTCGGCAATCTCAAGGCTGCTCTTCTTGACTCGAAGCGTGTCATCGATCTTGCACCCGACCGGTGGCAGGGTTACGCTCGTTCAGCGCGTCTTTTCGACCTTCTCGGGAAATATGGCCCTGCTATCAAGATGGCTGACCATGCTTTGAGTCGTCTGCGACCGGAGGATGTTCAGCGGCACACCCAATTGGCAGAACTGCGAGACAAGGCTGTCACTGCACAGGCAGCTGTCGAGAAACAACGGTTGTCGCACATTGCCCAGACCTCATACCTCTTAGGAAAGCTGCCAGTGGAGACTCTAGTAGAGATCTTCACCATGCTGATGGACGGGGATCACACTTGGGCTGTCAAGCTCTCTCACGTCTGTGGGCATTGGCGACGAATCCTCATCAACACACCCTCTGCATGGCAAACGCTCGTGTTATCCAAGAAACACCCTTTGCAAAAAGCAAAGTTGTGGAAACAGCGCGCCAAGAACCGCATTGCTCGCATCTCGGTTTCCTTGTCTCCGCTGGATAGAGCCTCTGTTTTCGCTCAACTCCAAGATTTGTCCTGGGACGATCTATCGAGCCTTCGCATTTCTGGTGAAGCATTCATCGAACTACACCAGACGCTCTCCGATATGTCTATGCCGCAGACGTTCTCGAATCTTGGCGAACTGACCCTACTTGAATTCACGTCCTCCGAGCAGCTACATTGTTGCCTCTCCGGTCCCAACTGGAAACTCAAAAGTCTTCACTTGGATGGAACCATTTATATGGTGGACGAATGGTGGCAACGGATCCAACAGCTCAAGGAATTACACCTCAGTGGATTTATGGGTCGTTTTTCCATGCAAGTGTTTACAGCCAATCCATCGCTTGAGAGGTTCGTCTTGAATTTCCGGAGGATAGAGCACGTCGACGTCGACCTAGATAATGACGCTCCCCTCACGTCTATGGACAATCTCAAAAGCATCGAGTGTCGAGCCATTATCAACCCTTTCCGTGTCCTACGTGCTATCGTCGCGCCGTCGATTTCGCACTTTAGCATGTTCACCACCGCTATGATGGCGGACGAGACTCTACTTCATATTGCTTCTCGTCCTTCTCTTGTCGAGCTCTGTGTTTCCAATTGTAGCCTGAGTCCATCCACCCTACCAATGCTCCTTTCCTCTACGCCCAACCTCGAGACGCTGCAGATCAACACCGTCCGGGCAGTCGTGAACGAGGTGTTCCAGTTTCTTGCCCCAAAGGTGGTCGACCCGCTACACGGATTACCGTGCCGTGCACTAAGGCATGTCGACGTCTCTCGGTGTTCCGACCTCACTACGTCGAGCGCGTATGCCTTCGTCAAGACCCGCATGCAATATGCGTCCGAATCTGCTGGGTCGGCGGAGAAATGTGCCATCATTGCATCACTCAGAGTGGACGGATGTCCAAACATCGAACCCGACTTGCTGCCATGGTTTAGATCAAAAGTTGCTCGATTTAGCTGTATATATTCCACGAAACAAGACTACAGGAAGAATCGAAGACAGTATCCGTAATTGTAATCTAATAATCTCCATTCATACCTCATCGGCCTCATCTTACACGCAGCGAATTTGTATACAGTACGCGTTTCGGGTATAATGCTCCCATGACAGGGAAATGCAATGCGGGCCCGGGTGTGTACAGCATGCAGGGGGAAGGGCAGAAATATAAGTGAACAAGGTGTGCGTGTCCCTTCGTTGGTGCTACTGCACTGCGTAATAAAAGGTGTAACGATCTTCGTGAGCAATTTACTAGGAACCTGTACCCATGGAATTCGATGAATATCCGCTACGAAGATGTTGCATTATCACAATTTGTAATAGCAGGCTTAGCGACGAGGAAAAACAACGGAACCGGAACCCCGTAGAATCCACGTACTCACCACAAGATACTCAGTGCCGGACGATGATCATCAAGTGACGCAAAATGATCGGTACTTGTTGGATTGTCTTCGTGCGAGTTGTTTCATCCAATCCTCTGGGTCCCTGCCAGGTCGTTCATGGCCTTTTGCACCTCGAGTTTCTCCATAACAGCACGATGCAAGCTTGATTTATTCTTGCCTTTCCCTTTGGTTAGTGCACCAGCAGCTTCATCGGTGCTGCCAAGAGGGGCAGCCGCGCGTTCGACCGGCGCATCTTTCGTGGTGAGGTGTGAGGGAACAATGATAGGCGTCTGGGGCGGAGGTGGTGGCCACTGAAAACGCGCTGTCAACAAATAGGGGAAAATATTATCACAGCTACTGACACCACGATTGGGTTGGTTGAAGTGTAATGCTGCCCATGGGGGATATTCATTTTCTAGTTGTATGATATGGTCTTCTAGAAACTGTAGACGCGCAAGCAATGTACGCGGTGGTGCAGGGACTTTTTGCGGACCATCAAACAAGGTTCTCCAGAAAGCAATAAGAGACATTACCGTAGCGTACCGCTACATGGGATTCAATGTTCTTCAGCCTCTCGTCTACTGCGGGTTGAAGTTCGCTTGGTGTATTGTCTGTAAGAGCGCCGAGTTTCTCTTTCGCTTGTGCTTCTTTCCCACCTGGACCCTTCACTGTCCTCCGCAGTGGCCCATCTTCATTCTTCGCTATGTCATACTTCATTCGAGAGTCTCCGTCCAGGGGTTTCGCGTCCGTCCTTGCGCACGATGGGATATGCTCGGTACTCTCTGGATCGATGTTGAGTCGCTGTCGCTTCTGTGCCAAGGATTCGAGAAACTCTGCACGATTTGACGCGTCGTTCTTTGCACGATTTTGGGCAAGGAACTGTGAAATAGCTTTCGTGATCTTTAAACGCGTTTCCAATGAATAACATCAGCGAGAAAGGGTGGGCTTTCAGGCTTACAGTAGACCGGGACTGGGGCTCTGCGCCGGTACTCAAATGAATATAGTCGAGCTTTCGTTCTTCGAGCGAACGCTCCTTCGGTTCTTCCTCTTCTTTGAATTTGCCCAATGTCTGGCCCATGAAACATAAACCAAACTTGCATCCAGAAAAACGTGTTCTGCGCACCATGAGACCGCGCACTAAATCACCAATCGCTCCGGGGACGCTCTTTCTCTCCCAATCCGCATTCAAGACGATCATGTCGTCCTCGAATCCCCTCAGAGCCTGTGTTAACCCCACCTTCTTCAAGAACGTGCGTATGACCTCGTCCCAATGTCTGTATACGGGCTCGGGTGTCGGTGTGCGCGGTTTCGGCGGGGGCTTGCGCTGACGAGCCGCTGGTTGTGGGTGATACTGTTGATACTGCGCGTATGGAATCTGCGTGTAGTGTGTCTGCTGATAGGGCGAACTCCCGGACGTGGCGTAGGGGTAGCCGGAGAGCTGCCATGCATTCTGCCAGGCCCCAGGTGGGTAGCCCATGTAGTAGGCTTGGGCTGCATTTTGCTGGCCTTGTGTCTGCGCTTGGGACTGTGCTTGTTGGGCGAGGTGGGCCTGAGTGTATTGCACGGGTTGTTGTGGAAGTTGTGAGGGGCCTGCCTGGGCGTTCGGTTGGACGGAATTGTAGCACGGTTGTTGCGGTACTGTTTCTGATGTGCTGGATGTCGTCGTAGACGCCTGCGAGGGTCCTGCCTGGGATGTTGGTGGTCCGTTCGTCATAGTCGGTGACTAGTTCCCCGGCGTCGAAGTTTATCTAAACAAAGGGACTACATACTAGCAATAAAATGTGCAACCCTACGAAATGCAACGTCTCTGCGTCATTCTCGGTTGCCTTGGAACCAATACGTTTTTTTCATTGCTGTCTTTTTCGGCTACTTATTGTAAATGTTATTAGCTGGACAGAATGAGCAAACACGACACGAGCAGATATTCAAACCACAGCCAAAATATGTACCAGGATATCCTTTACCGTCTCTCGTTCCCATTGAACCATTTCTTCTTCCTGAGATGCGTTACCATGGGTACTTGTCGCTCCACAAACCGCGCTACTTAATATTTCATCGAACGGTGAGTCCCGGACTCGAATCCGATGCGACACAACCCTCGGAAACATCCTCGCTATATCCGCCTCCGATACGTCCAGTTCTACGGGCTGTTCCGATTGACTGGTCAGACTGTGTTGCAGGCTCGAACTGCCGAGGGCTTCGTGTATCTCCGGGGTATCAAACCCATCTATGAGCCCGTCGGAAGATGCACCTGCTATGTCGGGGAGCGAATGCGGATAGGTAGAGGTGCTGACCGCCTCGAAGGATCGTTCAGCGTGCTCTTTGATTAGCTCGGCGCCAGTGGGTTCCGCGCCGAGTACGCGACTTGCACGGACGAGAGCTTCTGCATCTTGACGCGCGCGTACCGTAAGCATCATACCATCCAACGACCCATAGTGTCGTGTGGCACTGAACAGATCAGCGAGGTAGATATTGAGCGGGGGCCTTATGTGCGCCTGAGTCGCGCAAAGGTGTTTGAGCCGCTGGAGGAGAGCAAAAGGGATCACCGGAGACGCCAGAGGCTGTGATGGTGTCGGCGGATCGGGTAAAGAACTCGACGAGTGCAACGTTGAGAAAGCCGCGGAGGTGAGCGAAGTATGCGGTGACGCGAGCGTTGCGGACGGAGATAAAGGAGCCCGAAATTGACGCATTGCCGAGCGGGTCTGCGCCGCTATGTCGACGGAGGAGCTCATCGCGAACCTGTCGAGCTGTGGAAAGACATGGTCACTGAGAAGGAAGATGTTTCTGTGAAGGGGGTGCATACGAGACTTTTGTATATTGGTGGTCTCTCCCGTGGGTCAGACCGACACACGTATACCATGAAAAATCCATCGGGCAAATCGAAAGTCGAACCGTCTTGGTCATGCCCAGATATTCTCCCATCTGACAGGATAACTTTTTGTTCTGCAAGAGTCCGCAGGACTGCTTTCTGGCAAGGAAGACTTGCAAACTCGAGGTCTGATACGACCACCGCAGAGGGCAATTTCAATGCCTCAGTGCTCCCGCGTGACACGTTTCTGATGTGAGTGCCAGTGCTAGAAGCTAGGGTCTGGATAGATGTATCCGTGTGCGCGCCTGGGGGATGAAAGCTAGGACGCTGCGAGTAAACCTCTACGTTAATAGATGTGCGTAGATCGGCGTTCTCTGAGTCTAACTGCGGCCGTCCAAGGGTGGTAATTGATGGCTTCGACTCACTCGGATAGGAAGTTGAACGGGATACAGATGTTCGCCTGCTACGTGCTGTGCTGATAGAAACCGAGGGTGCTATAGGCAACTTGCCCGCTGAATTACGCGAGTTGGAAATACGCCTGTGCCTATGTTTGTACGATGAACCACTTGGATTACTATCTGTTGGCGGCGTGATGGTCGGGGCAACAAAGAACAGAGACTGGAGAAATTCGGAGGGAGTTTTATTCGCACTATTGGAATGGCACTTTAGCGTATGGGTATTGTAGCCGAAAATTGTGTTCAGGGCCTGGAGGTGAAACGTTAATGACGCACGTGTATGGTCTCTGGCGTGAACGCCGCGAAGCATGGGAATCGCCCGGCTTGGCGTGTCGGAGGAAATGAAGGGCGGACACCTACCAACGCGGTGAGTTTCGAGACGAAGGTGACATCTTCGTCCCGTGTGCGTAATATCAAGTTCTTGTCCCCGGCGATAATGCAAAGGAGTAATACTTGAACGATGACGGGTTCCAGAGGAAAACCAGGGGCTGCAGAGCGGACGCGGCCCAGCAGTGACGGAAGGAAAGGTTGCGTTCCAGGAGAAGGTAACGCGTCTACCATTCTGTGAGCAAAGTGTCAGTGCAATAGTACATGCCTCAACCGCATGGGGGTGGTGAGGTGGCGACTGAATCCCAACGTAACCGTGGCCCGTGGGACACAGCACTGGTTCGTGAAGTTGATGGTAACTCACGCAGGGACAGACTATTATAGCACTACAAGTGACCGACGGCGGTGCTGGGCCCTGTGGGTGAAGTGGAGTGCCTGCAAGTCGAGCGTGGGGACACTTTGCGCGAGCCAGGTCCGTGTGTCAGATCTGCGCTGGCAGTGGCTGATGAGATTCGTGACTGAAACGACATGTGCGGGTGTTGATATGGGGACAAGTGCTTGTGTTGACTAGGACAGATTCGAAGATGCATGCCAGTCGTCCTACAGCGTGTGCTGCCCGGACCGTCCGATGACTTCGCGAGCTATTTCCGACACGACATCACCTCGAGGCTTGGCAGCCTGAGCGTCTCTTTATTTTTTTCTTCTAGTTCGGTCGAGTCCCTTCGTCCTTTCCCCATATCCCCCACCTAGCCTGCCAGCGCTGGATGAATGGCAGTGAGCCTCTATCAGTTCGACGTCCACGATGACTCCCCTGAGATCGCCTACTTCCCCTTCGTGAACCTCGAGCCCAGCTCCAATCTCACAGCTGGCTGGCAGCTCCTGTACACAGGCTCTGGCGCCGCCACTGGTCCTGGCCAGGTCGGTGTGGGTACCAGCTCCCACTACACCTCTCTCAATGGCGCAAGCCTGTCGATCAACTGGAATGGTATGTGTGTACTCTCCCAGCGAAGTGCGATCCGTTCACTCGTGCGCTATTCGCGATACAGGCACAGGCATTGACCTCATTGGTTATGTTGGCAATGCATTCTACAATGTCTCCCTGGATGGGATGCCATCCGCTTACTTCGCCGACCCCGCAAACACTATCCTTGCCTCGTTTAACGACCTGGAAAACACGAACCACTCGCTGTTGCTCACGACTATTATCACGAACGCAATGTCTCCCGACGCTTTTCTGGCCTTTGAGAAGGCACGCATCACATATGCCCCCCCTGCAGGATATGTCAAGTGAGTGTTTATTGGTGGTGGTCAACCTTATCTGGGCTGTGAGGCGGTTGAGTAGCCATCATTAATGACGATCCATTTGATTAGCACTACAGCTACTTCCCAGGCGGTTGCCGATTCCGATATCGCGTTCATGGGCATGTGGAGCTATGTAACAGATAACACAGGAAATGCCATGCATTTGTCGAATTATGCGGGGGACCGCGCAGAAACCTCCTTTCTAGGCACGTAGCCAGCTCCCTTGTCGACCAGCTGTGGCAGACCTCACCTCTGTCATAGGCTCTGCAATCACGATTTACGGGCTTACTTCTTCATACTCCGGAAATTTCACAGTGACCCTTGATAATACCACTACCAATCTATCTGCTCTTTCTTCATATAATAACTCGGATAGCTTGCTATTCTATGCGACAGATCTCCCTCAGGATATCCCACACCATATTGCGGTGATTAACCAAGAAAATCGCACCCTTGCTATGCAAGTAGGTGGTGTAAATATCACTTCCTTCGGAAACAGCACAACGTATGTTATTTCCTTGGTTAAGAAGAGAGAAGAACCTGGAGCTGATTTGTATGCCGTGAAGGAGTCCCGCCAGTTCATTCAGCAGTAATACCATCCCTGCAGGAACTATTGCAGCGATCGTGCTCGCTGCTATTTTGTTCTTGGTCGTTGTGGGCATCTTCTATTATGCCTGCTGTATACGGCGGAAGGCTCGTCGCGCCGTCACTCAGCACACCTTCCTGCGAGGGGGAAGAAAGCGATCCATTTACAAGAGCAATGCCGACGTCGAACGGGTCACTAATATGAGCCCGCCATCCGGTGAAGAATTGGAGTCTACGAGTCTTAGCACCAGCAAGGGTTATGGTTTCGGTCTCGGTTTACGTCGCGGGTTCCCATTTGCTTACCGCAAGAATAAGGTGGGGAGCAGCTCTAGTGGAAGGTCACGCAACGGGATCGGTGAACAGGTTGAATACCACCCAATGACATCCCAGTTCGATCGCGACGAGAAACGGCTTTCTATAAACACCCTAGCTGAAATCTTACCCGTCCTGGGACGTGCACCGGAATCGGAAAAGCTGGCCCCTGGATGGTGCAATCCCGTCGCACGCACTCCCTCTTCTTTCAAATATGGCCGCTGCTACAAAGAAACACCTGGGATATTACTCCCTGAACTGCGTGTAGAGCATGCGGGACCCGTCGATGATGATAATGACGATGATGCTGATGTCAAGACGCTCACTTCGCGTCAAAACGAAACGCTCGCTGCCACTCTTTCGTTGAGCCCAAGGACTTCCGGGCCCCTTACAGCCTTTGATGGAACAATGCTATCGAAGCTCGGCATCGATGCTCAGGACGGCACCAGACAGTTACACGAAAACGAGCCACCAGAGCTTCTTCGAGTGCGAGAGACCAGCGCGTTTACAGTAGATGTGTCTGCTATATTTGGGACCCGCAAGAGTAATCGTGAGTCCAGGAGGACTAGTGGGAGCAGCAACAGTACATGGTCAAAAGTACGCGCCAGACTCTATCGAAGAGCACATCGGGACGATGGCAGACAAAGCTGCTACACGGACAGACAAGAGAGGTCAGGCTCTTCGGGACCAGAGTCTGTGCCTGTGGTATTGCACGAGTCTGGTTCTGCTGATCCACCTGGCGAGACAACGCCTGGTTCGGGAACATATTCCTTCCTAGACCTCACTTCTTCGTATGTCTCTTTACGACGGCATTCGAAGACTACTACCCTCAGCTCTACACCTGCGGAACTTGGCCACGGGGCCAGGGAGGCTTCTGCATGGAGCGAGAACACTTCCGTCAGCATGGTAAGGGCAGAGCGTTCGCGGGATGCCACGTTGGCTTCGAAACCAGATGCACCTTCAACTGCATCTGGTGGTTCTCACCCTTCGGATAATTCGGGTTCTCACACAGTTCCGTCTGCTCTGACAACGCACACTCAAACATCTTCAGCTTTCCCGTTTCCCCTAACGATCCCCCCATCTGCACATACAGCCCACCCCTCTGACCACGTTCCTGAACGCCACATCACACCACCTCCACCCCCCACACCACCCTCTCAACCAGATCAGCACTTGCAGGTTCCTCAAATCGCGCCACCTGAATTTGCACTCACCCCCGCCGATTCTCCCACCGAGAGCGTCCCGTTTTCTGTGTCCGACATATATTTTAGGCACAGTTTTTCCGACTACACGAGCCTCGACTCCCAACGGGCCAGTGTCTCTTCCGTTCTCCCTCCGCACCCCCCGCTACCTCATCTCGATGGTTCTCAAGCGAGCATACCCATGTATCCGCCACCGCCACCTTACATCGTGCAGCGTGTGCTTGGATTGCCGATGTCACCACTCAGTACTCTGTCACCCATGACTGCTTCGCGAATAATATCGGATAACCCGACCAGCAGTGCGTTACGTGGCGGACGACCAGGGACTGCACCTACACAAGTCGCCCCGCCGTCCCGCGTTGGCTCACTCTTGGGACCAAGACCGCGACCATCGACAGTGGGATCCGTACGGGGTTCTGCAGCGCCTCAATTACCCATGCAGGGCGGGCGCAGCAGCATACGAAGCCGAAGGTGATTGATGCGAATATCGGAGATGGCCCCCCCTTTTTCTTTTTCTCGGACACATGGCGTCCGCAGTCTCACCTACACTCCTTGAAATCGCTATCTCTTCTTGATTATTGGCTTTCGGCGATATACCCCGTACCGATCATGTTTTATTGCTTCATTTGGTGGTCATGCTGGCAATTGGTTATCTGCGTCGCCCCATTTGTCTCCCTGCATATCTACACTTGTACCATTCATCGCATCTTCTAACAAGCAACCAGTGCTTTCTCAGGGACACACGTCAGTCTAACCAAAATGATGGTGGCGAGAAATATAGGTCATCCCATGTACGTCGCAATGGCATATTTTTTATCCCTGGACTATGTCGTAGTAGTTATTTTACTTCTATGATGGTGGCTGCGTATCTCTCCGTAACCCAAAGGTGACAAATCTCCTGATATCGGAGAATACCTCCCTTTTTTGTCCGGGCTCGTTCCCTCTGGCGCTACCGTCATTACTTGACCCGGTGGGTGGCCCGCTCAGAGGGGGAGACGTCAAGGCGCTGAACACACTCTCCGCAGCGGAAGTCGAAGACAATGGAAGTGCGATACGGCTAGTAGCTGGGCTACCGACTGCCAAACTGGTTGGAGGATCCATGTCTAGGGATGAGAGGAATGACGTGCTCTCAAGATCCGTCTTCGTGCTCGTGATGGTTAGGAATGAGTCAAGGAGGCTGTTCTGCTCCGTTTTAGGCGTCCCCTTCAGGTCGAGGATCTGAACGATAAAAGGAAACCGGTGACTGCGGTTCCTTGACACGTACACGGGGACTGACCTTTTGGAAATTGGAGAAGGAAGCATCGCCAATGACGAGGGTGTAATTCAATATAAAACCTTCAGGCGGGTCCTAGATCACTCAATATGAGCCCTGTGAGCATTATCATGACGGACGTACAACTTACAACAGGGGTAACGATGACCTTGAGCAGTGCCTCCAAACGCGTGGTGATTTTTGTTAGGCTACGAGTGTAGCTAAATGTAGATCGATTAGCCTCCCATGCCACGGGGCTCCTGAAGGGGGTGATGTGTACCTGGATGTGGAGAGCGTTTCCCCTGGTAACTTTAAGAGACATGATTTGAAAACCCCAAGGTCGATAAGTAGCTGTGCCGTGTCCTCGTAAGGGTATTATTGCGATTGAATGATAGTACAAACCTGTTCGGCCCCAATCTCTCTGAGTGGTCGGCTCTTCACGAGAGCATTTGTAAAACGCATCAAAAGAAGACTGCAGTGATGTTACTAGCCTTGTTCCCGAGGATTTATTGTAACACCAACCTAGAAGCTTTATCAAGGAAATTCCTCAAATATTTCTTCTGTTCCACCAAAGGCCTGATTAGTTCGGTCACTTGTTCGGTTGCCTGTGTAATGTCATTCACGAACGACGAGTGACCAGTAACTTGATTTATCGCGCCCCAGTGGACCCGCGACATCGTGTTGAATGCACCGTCGCAAGCTAATTCAAGCTCGCGTAGCTGTATGTTGATTGCTGCGGAAATGACGCTAACAACACATCATTCAATGAGGGCTACAAAGAGCATTGAGGTTGCAAACCTCGTGAAGAGATCCCTCTCGGCCTGCAGTTTGACCTTTTCTTTGAATTTCTCGTTCAGTTTCTCCTTGATCTTCTCCTCCAGCTACAGTGCATTAGCTTTTGGTTCAGTTTAAGGGCAGATTGAGACATGCCTCTGCCGCAGTGGTTTGACAGTAGTCAGCAGTGTTGATGAGTAGACACGCTTGTTGGAGTTCAACCTTGTCAAATCTCGAGTCCGTTGACCTCCGTGGTTGCGTCTGGGGTCTGATTCAACCATGCAATTAACATTGTACATTCTCAACGCTCGCGACTCTTGCTCACCGTTTCAACTTCGGCGAGAGTACGTCCTCTAAGCGAAAAGTCAGTATGATGGAGCAGTCAACCAGGGCACGGACGGACCAGCATAAATCTTTAGCCACTTCTTCTGTACTCCACACAGATCAAAGAGAGCCTGGCCAGTCGATAGTTTGGCACACTGATCTAAACTCTGGGCGTAGAAATAAAAGAGTTCCGTTGACGAAGGGAGTACAATTGGCGCTGGTTCGGGCTCATCAGGAGAGGAGAGAGAAACTCGAGGGGTCGAAGTGGTGGTGGGAGGCTTCGAAGAGGTATCGACTGAGCTGCGAGCCTTGGAACCGCGATGCGGTGCCAGCATGTCAGCAAGTGCTCTAATGAATGCTGAGTACAACAGCGGGATGAAAAGGTTAAACAGAAAACTTACTTGTCTTGAGCGTCGACAAATACACCGAGATGAGGTTCAAATGCGGAGGACATGGATTGGATCTGAGCTGCAGGAGGCGACGCAGCTTTCAGAATCTCGTCTACCTATATAACGGACTCAGCGCGAGCTTTCAAAACTCATAGATGGATCACAAACAGGAGTAGCCCATTTCTTTGCCATTGACAACTCAAATTCTGACGTTTGCTGAAGTGATTCAAGCAGTAATTTAACACTGAGCGATTGGCCCGCTTTAGATAACAGCGTTGAAAGATCGTCCCTGGCAAATAGGAGTGCATCACGATCAGCGGTAAGGGCCCCATTTAACTCCGCCTTTACCTTGTTATTGACACAAACTTGGCAAAAAGCCACCAACCAACCCGCCATTCAGCAGGGAGGACTCTACCGATCTCTGTCTCATGAGAAGACAACAACCGCCTGAACCAAGCGAATCTTCTCGCAACATTGTCAAGATGACCC
The DNA here is from genome assembly GCA_003313155.1 of Boletus sp. MG95. Lineage (NCBI taxonomy): Eukaryota > Fungi > Basidiomycota > Agaricomycetes > Boletales > Boletaceae > Boletus > Boletus sp. MG95. Next base: position 1,142 of record QGOH01009155.1, on the reverse strand, counting down.
GCTTCATCAGTTGCTCGGAAGATGCGACGGTACTCTTTGAGCTCGAGCGCCATATACCGCTCGATAAGTTGGGTGCGCGCATCTACACCAAGAACATCAACGACAGCACAGGCATCCGTGATCTGTGTAGTCTTGAATGGTTTGGAAAGGTCTTGGAGGAAGCTGCGGTATACGTTCTCAGGAAGTTTAAACCATAGCTTAGTGACATGGACGCACAACAAATCAAATTCGGCATCAAGCTGACTTCTGATTTCTCCTTGGACCTGTTGAATTCGCTTCCAAACTTGCATGATGTGATGGACAGAGGTGTAGGACTTGAACGTGGCAGAGAGCTGTTTCACAGCCTAAAGAATAATGTCAATGACATCGACGGCGAGAGTCCGGAATTCACCAACAGCCAGCGAATGTGCGACCTCTGCGTACCTCTTCTCCTTTATCTGATCTTCCAGTTGGGTGAGAGCATTAACTGCGAACAAATAATGTAGTGAACTATTCGTAATCAAGGATGGACCCTTGACTGCTCACCGAGCATTTGCAGTCGTTTCAGCGTTGTCATGCTGAGAATGATATTCTTTTTCGCGAGATCCAGAGCTTGTATATCCTTTGTGATATTCCGTACTACGGCTTCTGATTCCGACGCTTTCTCGCGTATGCGCGACATTTGCCCGAGGAGATCCTGCAAGGGAAGTTTGAACAAACAATACGTATCCAGGGGAAAGCAACCTATACGGAGATCATTTCTTGGATAATCTGCATCCTGCCTGGGTCTTGATCTCGCTTGAGTGCTTCCTGAAGTACGTCGATTTCGGCCTGAAGTTCGCGTTCATCCTGCGCGAGCTTCGCCTGAACAACGTCCAAGCGAGCCAACGAAGCCTCTGTGACGACCCAAATTACAAAGCAAACATGGAATGCACAAAAGTACACACCATCCGGGAAGAGCTGGTTCAAGACGTCCACAGGATTAAAGTTGTTTGAGAGGTCATCGAGAGGATCGTCGTTTTGCTCCGAGTTAAGCTCCAGGACGCGTTGTATCGCTAGAACCAATTCCCGAGGCAGTTCCGCATCTGCATGGTGTCTTTGCATTGTTTGACGACGAGGAGAACGTCGAAGAACGCACTGAAACCGTCTGCGCGTGACGCGCA
>QGOH01009151.1:0-70797 GCA_003313155.1 Boletus sp. MG95 | reverse complement strand
CCTGTGGAGATGATACCTCAGCGAAGGGTGAATGGTGCCATGGAGTGGTAGGCGGAGACGAGGTGTTTTTCAGTGGGTACCCATGCACATCAGTTTTCGGAAACCCCGGGTGGGGTCGGTTTCATGACAGTCGGTCCGAAAGTGTCGTAAGCATAGATTCTGGCGAGTGGGCAGGACTAGGCGCCGATGATGGAACGGTGGGCGGATGATATTCAAAAGTGGGAAGTACATCGTATGGAAGAGTCCAACGTGTTGGGTTCGCTCGATTCGTGAAAGCGTACCTTGATCTCAGGTTGTCAATTACGCCAAGTTCGGAACACGAGAGCGAAACGCGCCTCGCGCCATCAAACAACCCTCGGAGAGGGCCTCTTGGACTCTGGTTCTTTGTCGTCCGATACATCTAGGGCAACGGACGTCACATCATCGCGCTTGCGTTTTCTCGCGAGCCTCGCCTTTTCCTTGCGCGCTTCTTCGTCCCACTCTTCTTGCAGGTGGGCTTTCAACAGGGGCATATTTTTCATGTTCCGTTCGCATTTCCAGCAACAAAGGCTCTCTTTGAGAAGATGCTCGTAGTCGCCCTTCTTTAGTTGGGACATCTATTTGAATTCATGCGAATAGGGGGTATTATGCTCATGAGTGAACACGGATGTCATAAACGATGAGTGAAGACCTACCCGCTCAAAATAAGAAGGCTCCTCATCGAACCACGAAAGGACTTCGTGTAGGTGTAAAAAGAAGCCGAGCTTAGGGTGAAACGAGTTATAATGCTTCTTGTGCTTCATCTTGTCCGAACATAGATCGTTAGACAGAACATGCAGGTGCAGATGTCTGCAAGTAGTACGGTACGGGTCGGGATACCAGTAAGACGAAGACGGGGAGAAAACCACATGGACTTACTCCATGCTCGGGGCTGCATGAAATCCTGTCCAGACCTCCCATTGGAAACCGTACCGGCCCTGCATCTCCTCGTAAATCGTCATCTTGACATTGTGAGCCGCATCGTTCAGGTTCATGAGCGCTTGTTTCGCGCGTGCTTTGTCGCCCTTGAGCAGGGTACGAAGGTTGGCGAGTTCAAATACGCCCAGTGGTGGTCTGACGCGTGGTAGGATTAAAAAGTGGAAGATCGATTTGGGGAACGCGTCGAAGACTGTCAAGCATTTGTCGGTGCACTCGAACAGGACCGAGGGTGGCAATGTCTCTGGTTTCACCTTTTGCGCATACCCTCGCAAGACAGTCAAGTTCGACATAGAGTTTAGTAGCAGTGGCGGAGTGTTGGAGGTTTCAGCAACAGATGTCCGTGGTATAATACAGCGGGGTACACTTGTATGATACGTACTAAATAGAAAGCAAAGGGGCTCACACGTCACCTCCCCGCCTTCAGTAGCTCTCTCATATTCCCGCTGAGCGCCGGAAGTGTGATATTCACCTTCTTTCCATCCGCCGCATCACCATCAACTGTACTCTGGCGACGAACCAGAACACTCGCAGAAGATTGACTGTTTTCTTCCGCACGTCGTCGATCGATGTCCGCTACGAACTGGGAATACGAGAGGAAGAGCACTTCTGCTTGGGCGAGGGTAGAGTCCAGCTCGATGGTCATGCTGAGTTCGTTGCAATACTATATGAAGATGCGACGTTTGTTTGTTCGTAGCAGGTGCCTGAACCGCCAGTACTCACTTTCAAGATCTCATCAAACTGAAGAAGATGCACGGGTGAGATTGGTCTGGTAGATTAAAAAGATTGTATGAACAAACCTCGACAAGGTAACGTAAGATCATGTCGCGATGCGATTCAAGGATGGCGAGTGCTACGAAGAGGACGAAGTTGTTGCTGTAATAGTCCGTCCAAAGCACTTCCCAGAGCCGCAACACATCATGAAAAGGGAACTCGCGTTTGAATGCGATCAGTACCCAGCTAGAAGATATGTCAGACGAGGCATTCGACAGACACTCGATGCCCACCGGAAACAGAAAAACAAGTTGAGACCCTCGGTTTTCTCTATCGTAGAGAGATGAGGTGAGATCTATAGCAAAAGAGAACCACAAACCAAAATGTCGATACAGCTCAGGATCCATCACGCCAATCAATTCTTGCAGGGTAGACAACTGCTTCTTCATACCACTCTGGTCGCGAAGGAAATTCTGACCCTGAAGAGGTATTAGGCATCAAATCGCTCAGCTACATGAAAGCGCACCATGCGATTCATGACTTCAACGAAGCACCAGAAAGTCAATTCTTCCTCCGCATCCATCACAACATACAATGGCGCGCAAAGATCGGACATTCCCTGCACATATCCTTCGTCCGCGCGTGTCAGCACTAGAGATGATCGGACGAAATGATCCATTCTCCGCGAGACTCACCAAGATCTCTATCATAAAAGTTATACGTCAGGAGAACACCGCCCATGCGGTCAATATGTTCATTACTAGGAGACTGCGCTCCGATGTCCGTGAGGTGAGGTGAGATCGTAGAATGCCGTCGGAGGGCACGCTCTGCCTCGGGGTCACTTGGTGAGTCTTCATAGCTATAGGAGAAGAGTGGGTGGGTACGATCCGTACGACGGCAGTCCACATCTATGCGATGCCGCTCTTCGAGAATGTCCTGTCGATCGAAAACCTCTGGTACGCCGGACCATTCATTCTTTATTTCCTGATACCGTTTCCTGCACGGATCCGTGAAACATCACGCATATACTTGAAAGGCTGTACAAACCTCTTTTCTTCCCACCTCCTCTTACGCTCCTTGGCGTCGGCGTCCCACGCATGAACTCCGAGAAGGAAGGGCCAGATCTTCTTCCTCAGCATTCCTGCAGGCGTTATTCCCCTCCTGAATACTTCCCGTTGCATCTCCTCGATCCTCACTTTGGGCCGCCCATCAGCCGCGAACCACTTTTGCCATGTCTTCTCATCAATGGGATTGCGGGGATCTCTTGATGTCTTTGGCGTCGGCAAATTGACCGTGGAATGCAGTAGTTCAAACACCCCTAGTGAAGATGTCTCCTCTGCCATATCTGGGGATGAAGCAGGCAACGCTTGCGCCTCTCTCTTCCTCGCCCTATCACCCTCCTCTGCTACGATCCGCGCCCATCGAGCGAGGTAAACGCGGGCACTCTCAAACTCCCCAACGCCACCCTTCTCGACCCAACTACCCCAGTCCCATTCACCATTAGCGTTCACAAGAGACTTGACAGGATCGGGGAGGTGTGGGACGATGGGCTTTGCAAGAGGGTGGGACAAGATGTTTTGTGCAGCATGGCGCGTGGCACGGGTGATACTGGAAAAGGATTGTAAAAGTGCAAGACGTGCTTGAGATGCATTTTGCGTTGTCGAGACAGAAGGTGGGTAGAGGGAGCGATGCAATATTGATGTGCGGTTCGAGTAGGGATTAGTCGTGCTGGAGAGCGGAGTAGAAATTGGCCTGGGACGACGATGAGCTGGGACGGGTGAGTGGGAGTTTGCATATGACGATTGCGCGAGGATGTCGTCTACGGCATCATCATCGAATAATTGGGCGGAATGCGCCTCTATGTCCGCTCTCGAGGGATCGACTATAAACAGGGTTGGCTGGAGAGATGAACGCAAGAGATGGGCATAACATCGTAAACGTGATATGAGATCTTCTCCTCCCCACGATACAGGTGGACGTGTAGTGAGTCCCGACGTGCTCAGAGAAGCGGGTGGGGGGTACGCATTCAAAGAGTTCCGCCGGTTGTGTGTACGTGGTGGAAGGGTCATCGACAGCGATTCATCGTCATGAAAGTGCAGAGTCGGTAGCGTGGATCCGTTGATGAGATTGATGCCTACAGTGCCGTCTATTGGAAAATTCAACAAGGGTCAGTACACAGAAGCGACGAAAAGCACCCCAGGTCACTTACACCATGATGACAGAGTCGGTGGATGGACCAAGAGGGAATATATTGACGTTAGAGGGACAGAGAACGCGTACGACTCAGGTCGTTGAGTTGGCAAGTCGATCAGGACTGCGTCTGAGGCAGACGGTGAGACATGAGTGAGGACAGAATCACTGGCATGCATGCCAACCTTCGTCCTCTTCGTCCGAAATGGCCCTTTCCTCGATCTTGACGAACTTGTCCCACTCTCCTGCCCCTTTTTCGTTCAAAAGAGTTTCTGGTATCCACGCCAGGAGATATGTCGGGTTCGCTGCCTCCTACAAGCCATGATGAGGTATCTTTGGTAGAGGCGATGGAGACGTACACGTTTGACAAGTGCTACGAAACCAGGGATGTTGTCTCTTGCGTAGGCGGTGGGATTGACATAGACCTTGGACTTGCTGTAGAGGAGTCTGTACTTGCTCTCCTCGTCTGCAGGTGCAGACAAGGTGTTGTCGTCGTCGTCGGACCTACGCTTTATTTCGACCATGGAACCCGACTGTAAGAGAGGGGTTTAGCCCACTTGGACATACGTCCAGAAACAATCGCACATACAGATACGACGGAGAGGGAGCTTTCAGAGAGAGAAGGGCGGTGAGAATCGGCGCCACGCATGGGACGAGTCGCTCTCGCTGTACTTGACGACAGGAACTAACGAAGGCGAGCGCAGTCATCCGTTTGTGGCAATGCTCCTCACTGCAATTTACGTTCTACATAGACGCCTCGGACAGCACTGAATTACAATAAAACAAACGTTCGAGAACACGCCGTTACTTTTGGTACGACCACACATTCCGGAGCACTACACACACCAACATTAATGGTACACTCGTCAGCACACCGTTCTACCCAGTGGAACCAGCGGAGAAATACTTACATCCAGCTTTGGTCGCGAGCCGGTTGAGAGAATCATCACTCTCGCCTTGTGAGCGGACTTGCCCACAGAGTGCGAACGAGGTGTAGGTGTTCAATGCACGGCCGCTGGCATCGACGTCCACGACGTTGATCTGGACCGATGCGTGGTCCTTGGAGGTAATCAAGCGGTCTGCAATGGACGGTCGGAGTCCCTGAGCACTCATCACTGTCGAAGGACTTACTAGTGGCCGCACACTTGCGGGGGACGTAGAGATCAACGAGAACACCCTACATATGGCTCGTAAATTGTTGAAGGTGAACGGACCCGTCGCATCAAGCACATACCTGGTCGTTTTCCATTGCGAGATCGTGAAGTTGTGATGGATGAGCAGCGCAGTTGGCTACTATTGATGCGTGGGAATATATTAGGTCATAACTGTACAGATACAGATTGACCAGGTGTGGGTTATCGACTGGATTGCCTGAGCAATAGAAGCCAACTATGTATCTCGACGATGTGAGTACGATCGTAACGACATGGGCAATGTAAAGGCGAGACATGCGGCGTGGTGAAACAAGTTCGGGTGAGAATATACATATTCGTGAATGCGAATCATGTGGAGTGGTGCAAATGCGCAAAGGGAGAACAAGAATGCAGGCATAGTAAATACGGGGTCAGATGCAGAGGGCCCTGGCAAAAGATGAACAGATATCACTGATCCAAGTCGCAGGCATGGTCCGTGATAGAGCAGTAAATAATGCGTGGTCTTTGCAACGCGAAGTTGATGAAGGCAGATCTCGGGTAGGACTACATCGTGGAGCTGAGATGACGTTAGTTGACTTTGTAGATGGCGAGCAGACACTCGCGATTAACTGCGTCAGATGGAAGTAAGCGTTTGATTATATGCCGATAAGATGATGGATGGAGATGACGAAATTGGATAATAGGCACAGGGGATAAAGTGGTCAAGGTGCAAGGTGAAGACTCAGGGCGGAGTGCCGGGATTGACGCCGCGTGGGAAGACAGGCATGAGATGGTGAAACGTGACATTGCTTGGATCGAATGGAACACGAGGGGGCGGCGTCCTTGGGCAATCGAAGAGGGAATCGGTGGGGCGGTGAATCGGGGGATGTTGCCTCGGGTGTGGCTCGGTAGGGGAAGACTCGTGGCCAGTCCCGAGGGGGTTCGAGCGCAAAGATGTTTTTCTGCGACGCACAGGTCCAGAAGCAGGGACAGTGTCTGAGAAAGGGACAGGATCCTCGTCGAGAGGCAGCTGAGAAAGGTCTGCGATATCGCAATTAATGGGACTTGGCATCTCAAGGGCAGAGATCCAAGGGAATTGATCGAATATGGATGGCCGTCCAAAGGCATCGAAAGGACAGTCGATGCGTTGTGGGTGACGACGACGCCTGGTGGAGCGAGCGAGGAGACGAGACGAAGCGCGCCTCTTGTGGGGACCACATGGGGTGGGTGATTTAGAGTTCTGCGGGATGACAGGTCAGGGAGGGGTAAGGGAAGGGGGGTAGGACATACGAGAGCGACGTAGTGTGGATCGTGGAGGCTGATGGGAGACAAGAGGCGAGGGGGAGAGAAGAATGTTCGTGAGTGGATGGTGTGCTGTGGATCGTCTGAGGAGAGAGGACGAGAGAGGGGGGGCCAGAGACAGACCTCGGAGTCTTGGGGGAGGAGGCGGGAGTGCTGAGGGGGGTGGCGCGGGGACGGAGCGATGATGGCAGGCATTGAAGGAGGATACTGATACAGCGTATGTTTTAAAGGGAGGGACGAATCATACTGAAAGGGGGTCAACGACAATGCAAGGCGCGACAGGGCGGATGCCGCGAGGCCACCAGCCCGTTACCGCATTTGGAAATCTGACTCGACCAGGCAGATCAAGCGCGAATGCAGTAGATTTTGGTGCTAACCACTAGAGCAGATGAAAAAGATGAAACGAAAACTGTGCGGGAATGCGGATGCAACTAAGGTGATGATACAGATACTGGTCTACCCCTCCACGTCTAGTCAATCTCCTCCATCGCCGAAGTAGACGCAGGCTCAGCTGCCGGTGCCTCCTCCGTGGCCTCGGCCATAGGCTCGTCATCATCCACATCGAGACCCAAACTAATCATACGGTGGATGCGCTTGGCAAACGACGTAGGATCGTCAAGCGAGAAGCCAGACGTAAGGAGCGCCGTCTCGAATAACAAGTACGTCAGATCTCGGACCGACTTGTCAGCCTTGTCCTCCGCGACCTTGCGCCTCAACTCCTTGATGATTGCATTGTGAGAGTTGAGCTCCAGCGTCTTCTTCGATGCCATGTACGATGACATCGACGAGTCGCGCAAAGCCTGAGCTTTCATGATACGCTCCTGCAGATAATCGTTCAGCTGTGCTCCGACGAAAATGATCCAAACACATACCATGTTCGATGACCAACCAAACTGACCAGTGACAAGGACACACGGCGAATCAGTGATTCGGTTGGAAACGACCACCTTCTCAACCTTGTCGCCAAGAGCCTCCTTGATCGTCGTGCACAGGTCATTGAACTGGGCGGCTTCTTCCTCGCGCACCTTCTTCTCTTCTTCAGTCTCTTCGAGTTCGAGGCCCTCTTTCGACACGCAAACGAGCTTCTTACCCTCAAACTCCTTGAGTTGGGTGACAGCATACTCGTCAATGGGGTCAACCAAGAGCAGAACTTCGAAACCCTTCTTCCTGAGGACCTCGAGGAACGGCGAGTCCTTCACCGCACCCAAAGATTCTCCCGTCAGGTAGTAGATCGACTTTTGGATCTCAGGCATACGAGTGATGTAATCTAGACTCGTGATCGAGCGTCAATTTTTGCGACACGGAGAAAGAACACGCACCTTTGAGCGAGGTCTGTTCCTCAACGGATTTGGTGGAGTAGAAGCGCAAGAACTCAGCGAGCTTGCTACGGTTTTGAGCGTCCTCGTGGATACCGAGTTTCAAGTTCTTGCCAAAAGCTTCATAGAACTTGTTGAAGTTATCCTTGTCCTCCGCAATCTCACTGAAAAGGTCCAAACACTTCTTGACGATGTTCTTACGGATGACCTTGAGGATCTTGTTTTGTTGGAGAGTTTCGCGGGAAATGTTGAGGGGGAGATCCTCAGAGTCGACAATACCCTTGACAAAATTGAGGTATTCGGGGATGATGTCCTCGCAGTCGTCCATGATAAAGACACGGCGAACATAAAGCTTGATGTTGTTACGCTTCTTCTTGGACTCGAAGAGATCGAAGGGAGCACTGCAAAGGAAATGAGCCGCGCAAGTGCGTCGCAAACCAATCCCCTACCGCTTGGGAACAAAGAGAATAGCCTTGAACTCGAGCTGACCCTCGACAGAGAAGTGCTTTACGGCGAGGTGGTCCTCCCAGTCATTCGTAAGCGATTTGTAGAAGGAAGCGTATTCTTCAGTGGTGATATCCTGAGGGTTGCGCGTCCAAATTGGCTTGGTTTTGTTGAGCTCCTCGTTGACGACTTGCTTCTCCTTGATCTTCTTCGTCTTCTTGTCCTTGGGCTTGTCTTCCTCGTCCTCGACCTCCTCGATCTTGGACTCCTCCTTCTCTTCCTTTTCCTCCGCTTCTTCGTCTTCAACTTCCTGTAGAAAGCGGTTAAAATCGACGAGAGGAAGGTGCGATGAAGACGAACCTTCTCAACCTCCTTGGTCACGGCGAGCTGGATGGGATATGAGATGAACTCGGAGTGCTTCTTGACAATGTCCTTGACTTTCTTTTCCTCGAGGTACTCGGTCTGGTCTTCCTTCAAGTAAAGACGGAGCTCGGTACCACGACCGAGAGGAGGGTTGACGGTATCAGGGGTGATGGTGAAGGTACCACCGGCAGCGGACTCCCAGATGTATTGCTCATCGTCATTATGTTTGGAGATGACCTGAACGCGCTCCGCAACAAGATACGCAGAGTAGAAACCGACACCAAATTGACCGATCATGGAAATATCAGCACCGGAGTTGAGTGCTTCCATGAAACCCTATATGGAACACGGTGGGAACGGGAGTGCGCGAATGGGGGAGATTGACTCACCTTGGTACCAGACTTGGCGATGGTACCCAAGTTGTTGACCAGGTCAGCCTTGGTCATACCGACACCGGTATCACGGATGGAAAGGATCTTGTTCTCCTTGTCGGGGGTGATGCGGATGTAGAGCTCCTTATTGGTCTCGAGAACGGAGGGGTCGGTCAGGGATGCATAACGGATTTTGTCCAGGGCATCGGAGCCGTTGGAAATCAACTCCCGGAGGAAGATCTCTTTGTTGGAGTAGAATGTGTCTGGCGATCGGATTAGCCAAGACCGACGACTGGTCGTTGGAGATGGTGCTCACTGATGATCAAGTCGAGGAGTTGACTGATCTCGGCCTGGAAGCCAAAGCTCTCGGATGCCATTTCGAGCTGGATGGGGGGTGAGATGGGGATGAGGAGACGACCAGACGGGATGTGCTACTCACCGTTCAGGAAGATGAGTAGAGGGCGGAGATATCTGATGGGGAAAAGGGAACGAGAGCAAAGAACGCGTCTGATCGCTCGTCTTTAAGTAGTTCAGTTCGTTCGAGAAGATTCGACGACTCGTCCTGGGCTTCAACAACGCGAGTCCCTTCTAGAACATTCCATCACACTTGCCTATTCGGGACCATTAACTTAGAGTAGTACACTGTACCGTAGTGCCCGTCCGTTGTCGTGTCTCGTAGATCAGTCCCCGCTGCCCACCCAACTGAGCTTTCAGTCCTTCCAGCGCTGCCCGCATCTCATCCATTTCGTCCTTCAAATCCGCGTTCTCTTCCCGCAGCCGACCATTCGCAGCCGCGAGCTCCGATTTTTCCGTGACAATCGCAGCAATCTCTGCTTCTGGTATACGACGCGAAGCTTCACACTTTTTCTGCACCAGCGCAAGCTTGGCATCCAGAGCCTGCTTTTGACGACGGTATACCCTGTATACAGTCGTGAGCTTGACTAAGCCGACGCCAGAGTGCCAGAATCCTACCGTGTTTCGTCCTCCAATTTGTCGCGTGCCTTTTCGTGACTCTCCAGGAGTATTTCCATCTGCTTGTATCTACTCTTGATAAGCTCCATTTCTTCGCCTCTGGTATTGAACTTCTGGAAGTCTGCGTCCCTGCTACATGTCAATGCCTCTCTTGCCATCACTATATGCGAGTAGCCCTACCAAAGTTTCTGCATGCAAACGTGCTGCTCGATTTGCCGTTCGTAATCATGAAGTCGGTCGATTTTGTGCTGATTCTCCTTCTGCCGAGTCTGTAGTTCAAATACCGCCTTTTCTGCGTCCGCCAGTAGTTTCCCTTGAGCCACGAAGAGTGCCTGTCTGACCTTCAACAAACAACCCCTCTCCAAGCTGGAGTGATTCCTTACCCTCGCTTCCTTCTCCGCAGTGCGCAATGCTGCCGCTTCTAGAACCCAAGCCTTCTTCTCCTCTCGAAATTCTTTGAGCTTCTTCTGGAGTTCTGTGTTCCAATCCGCATATTTGTTCTTTGCAGAAGAGGACTGTTCTTTGTGTTCTCTCAGCTCCTGCTCAAGACCATGAACTTGGGCCTTATATTGACGTAGCTTGTTATGCTGTACAAGATCAATAATGTATCCACGACACAAGCAACCCATGAACTCTTACAAGCGCTTGACGGTCAGCCTCTGCATTCCTCGAGAGGACATGATCCTGGTGAAGCCTCCCAATGTGACGCACGTTTTCTCTCGACTGCCAAAGCTCGAAGTTGAGTTCGCTCCTTAGCAAGAGTACCTCACGCTGCAAGCTCGAAATCGCCTCTGCCACATGCGATGGCAGCTGCGCACCTTCATCTCTGCCCGCCGATTCAGGTGGTAGTTTAATATTCGCTTTCGTTGACGAACTACTGCCAGGCTGAAACATCAATGCCGACCATGGCATGCTCGGGTTCTCGACGTCGATGTCGAGATTCGACTTCAAAGCAACGGATGTGGTGATCATTTCCTGGAGTGATACACGAGTTTTGACATGCGGAAGGCTAATGTGACCTGGGTGGGGCGTTGGCATCCCCGAAATGTCTTCTGGGGTGATGGGAATCGATGGGAGGGCAACTGTCTGCAAGTCAGGGGTCGTGCCGGTCCATTCAATAGAAGAGAACCGAGACCCAAGAGCGATACTGCGCACGTTGAGCATGAGGCATTCACTAGCTATCTGAGAGATGTTATAGTTGGCCCATGAATCGGGTTCGGTAAGTTCCTTGAGCCAGTCCCGCCATACGACACGTGGATTGACCACATGGCAACGAAGAAGGGGCTAAAATGTGTGGATAAGTCCCAACTACGCGCGAAAGACAAAGGAAAAGGAAAACAACGCAGGTGTGCATACCTCCGTTTTACTTCGTATGTTATCTTCATCGAGCGCATCTTCCCAGCTCACAATATATGGAGTTTCGTAATCTCTGTCCCGCAGGTATGCAGCGGGACCACGAAGAAAGCGGAGAAGGTTGCATGGAAAGAGGTAGTAGAGAGACGAGAAGTACGCATCCGACGGAGGGGTAGATGACTTGGAGAGTGTGAATTCCAACCTCTCCCAGCCGAGCTCAGGGCGTAGCTCAAGTGCAGCAAGTCCTCCATATACCTCGGGTTGTTTTCCAGCACCAAAGTGCCCATTATCATCGTCCACCAAGATAGGGCTTGGTCCTACCGAGCCAGAGAGCTCCTCCCAGCATACGATCCTCGCTAGAACCACGAACAACCGGGGGAGCAAGATCTTGAGTTCCTCGCACGCTTTGACTGCGAATATTGGGAGTAGCCTGACGAATATGGTGAGGCCAATCGTGCATGTAGTCGAAGAGTTGTCCAACAGAAGCGAATTCAGGAGATTGTTCATGAGTGGGTGTCTCGCAAAGTCTGCTGCATGCGAATGGAATTCAGGATCCGAGGTGAAATAGTTAAGCAGGATGATGAGTTGGAGACGGGACGCGGGGGCTGCAAAGGCAGCTTCGACTTGTGTCATAAAAGCCTGGACAGTGTTAAGCAAGTCAAAAGTTAGTTCCATTACAAGCACGTACCACAGGGGACTTCAAACCAAACTTTACGAGTACATCCTCGAGATTGCTCTTCCACAGATACCTCTTATCCCGTTGCTTCTGATCAAGCTTTGCCCATTCTAAGATATCGCACCCGGAACCTTCGTTATAGGCGTCCAAGAGGTGGTCCATTAACCGTCTGCGGAATTCGTGCACTTTCTCCGGGTACCTTCGATCCTCGTTCTCGGCAGCGAAGATGATGAGCTCCTTGGCATGCGTCACAGAGACGGTTGGTAGCCTTGGTTCTCTGAGAGCGGGACGCAGCACGAGATCAAACCAAGTTGAAATGATGGAGGTCGATGGGAGAAGCGGACGGAGATGGTGGAGGACACCAAGAAAGACCTCTGTATGCCCAAGCGATGTATGGTCCACGACATCGTCGTAAACGATCTGGAGCGCTTCTTCCACTCGGAAAAGTTGGACTTCGGGTTCTTCAGAGGACACGCATCCGACAAGAAACTCGTCGACGGCGCTGAGCAACTGTTCACGAGATAATTCGTCCGCGGGGTCTTCAAGCGCAAGTCGCAACTGATTCGAAAGCGCAGCGATGGACATGAAGATGGCTGACGTCGGACCAAATTAGCAAATACTATTGACAGATGACCCCTAGAGCACATGCGGGTCGAGTAATCAACTACTAACAGATCTCTTTAGAATGCAACAGGTACAAGGACCCCTCCGCTCTTAGTGCGCGACAGCTTGAATCTTGACCTCCTTGGGCTCGAAGGCAATCCCAGTCCCCGACTTCTCCCACTGATCCGCCATTTCGTCCTTTGCGTACTGGTGTAAATATTCTGCGCGGCGCTTCCTCTTGGCCTCGGTAGAGATGTGCAACCTGTTGTCGCGTTTTTCGACAATTTCATCACTCAACTGACCATCCCCAGTGACACTCATCATGAGCTGGGGCGGACCAAGAGGCAGGTCGAGATCTTTATCAATGGCCCAAGTGTGCACAGCCTTGCCATAGGTCTTCTGAAGACTACGCATAGCGGGCTGCTCGACCGTATCGTCCAGGATGGCTGGGATCTGTGAATCGTGCTGCGCTTGTGTCATTCAGGAAAACCTACTAGGTATGTATTCCTTCGTCTGGGTAGAGTCAGCGTGGTCGAATGTTACAAGTAATGGAAGAGGCAGCGATACCGACCGCGAGATACACCAAACCACTTTCAACTTCATACTTGTGAGAGTGCCAGTACTTTTTCTCGTCTTCAGAGAGCGATTTAAACACCTGTGTATTGTCAACAATCATGCACACGAAGAGGATGAAAACCTTGCATTCTCGCCAACTACATATTCAATGCCAATCAACCTAGCATCCTTAGCTTCTGAGTCATAGATGATGCACTGAATGAGTGGATGAGCAGATTCAATACAGCCAGCATTTGGAGCTACCTGATAAAAGTCGGGCCTCTTGTGAGTGCAGAGGAGGTGAACTTCCACGTAGCGAGTGCGGTCTTGACTAAAATCCCGTCAACGAGTGATCTCGCGGTACTACATGACATACGCGTTGAATTGGAAACCACAAATATGCTGGTGAATGTTGCTGATGGGGGCCAACGACGCAATAACCTTGCCAGCAGTGTCGTACGCAGAGAAGGCTTCGAGAGGTTTAGTCTCTGGGTTCATGGTGACGGTGAAAGAAAGGATAGGAGGGAAAGCCTCAGACAGGGTCAGCCAGAAATATGATGGCATGACGTCCCACTGGTGTCATACCTCCTATTGAGAGTCCTAGCATACCACACTTGGGCCGGTAGTAGCATTTAACTTCGGTGACTCAGAGACCTGCGCGCGTACCCGAAGATCAGTGAGGCAAAGGTGCAAAGGTGCAGACCTCGGAGACTAGCAGAGACAGTGTGCACCGCTCAGCCCGACTGACCGTGTCCAAGATGGCTGATATGTAAGCGCCCTCCCGGCAACTCCCGGTCGCGCTGTTCCAACTTGGTGCTCGCCATCGCGGACAACGAGCAAAAACCCTCGTCTCCATCAAGTTCCACAGAAAAAAAAAGGTAAACTGTCGTCCTCTCTCACCGCTGTTCACATGCCAGCAACCTCATGTCATTTTCGCGGTCTCTCCATGATGGATTCACGACGTATATCTCCGATGTCGGACACGTCGCTGACGCGCATCCCAGATGTCCGCTACCATCGAGGAAGTTCATTCCGACCACTCTGGCCATGAGCACGAGGAAGATCCAACCTCCCAGGCTGCCCTCGACAAAATTCAGTCCCGCTCAGAGCGGAAAGCACGCAAGGCTCTCCTTGCCCTGGGCCTGAAGAAAGTCCCAAGCATCACGCGTGTTACCCTCCGTAGACCGAAGAACGTCCTCTTCGTCCTCTCCTCGCCCGACGTGTACAAGTCACCTAATAGCGATTGTTACATTGTCTTTGGTGAAGCAAAGGTGCTCTACCCTGTGCCCTAAATAGAAACCACCCGACCGACTAACACCTCGTAGATCGAGGATATGAACGCACAAGCTCAGTTGTCTGCCGCACAGCAACTTGCTTCTGGTGGTGGTGCAACCCCTGGCCTCACCAGTTTGGAGTCCTCGGGCGTCGCTGCGGAGGGTGAGGAGGAAGAGGATATCCCTGAGCTCGAGGCACCGGAGGAAGATGGCCCAGTGGATGAGACTGGTGTTGATCCCAAAGACATTGAGCTTGTAATGGCTCAGGTCAACTGTTCACGAGCGAAAGCAGTACGGGTACTGAAGGAGAGCGGAGGCGATCTGATTAATGCTAGTAGGTCCTTTTCTGCGTGTCGCTCTCGGCATATCTGACCATGCATCGTAGTCATGGCTGCAAGCGAGTGATCCTCCTTTCTATACTTTCTGTATCACTATCACGCGCAATCCACACACTTACTTCAAAATGACTTTGTAAGGTTGACTCTGCATTTATGAGTAAACTAAAGCCCGCGATTGGGGTCGACATTATGCTTTCCAACACCTGAGTTCTACATAGTAATTCGATCGCTCCCATCCATCCTGGATTATCTCAATACCCCGTCGCCCTTCCTCTGGTGGCCCGACAACTAAATCCATTCCCTGCGCGGCCTCGCAGGTGAGCCTTGCGAGCTCTCCTTTCGCGAACATGTGATAATATCGATGATAAATGGGAGCCTCGACAACTGTTCCAGAGTTTCCCAGTGTATTCTTCGTGGGCTGTTTTGTGGCTTGATTCCGTGCAGGGCCTTGCTGGGACATCACCCAAGGCACGAAGACATCTTTTCCCGGACGTGAAGGTGAATCCTCAGTGCTGTCGCCTAGTGGCATGACCCGCTTCGACAATTCGTCTTGCTCTATCGCCCAGACGTAGATCAAGATACGTCCGTGGGCAGACGAAACGCACTGAAGAAGTCGCTGTAGAGCCTGCAATCAGTACATCCAAGACGTGTATTGGTCGACGCACCTGCACAGCTAGTCTACGCCTCTCGTATGAGGCTAGGTGATGTATCGTAGCTATCGAGATAGCATAGTCCTGTCATTGTTGCCTCAGCACGTTCGGGTGGCCCGTACTATCACTCACAAATACTCCAGCTCTCCACCCATTGTCTAGCACGTCTCCCCAGATGACTTCACGGACGACCGGTGCAGTAGGTTCACTGCCGGCATTTCTGGCGACCAGTAAAAGACTCCTGCTGCGGTCAAGGCCAATGGTGAGGACACTTCCAGGTCGATCAGCGGGCAGAGGGAGGTATTTTCCATTGCCTGTCCCAGAGTCAAGCCCGATCCATCCTAAAGGCAAATCGGAAGCGAATTTGGCAATGATGGGCCATGGCTGAGTAGGCGGGTTTGATGAAGATCCTCCCAGCAGACTACAGGACTAATACCCCACCTTGTACCGGGTGGATGCGAAATGAGAAGCTATCTGATCGTAGACAGCATGAACGTGCTGATCTTCGTATGCTTGGAAGTCACCAGAGACGGAAGCTGGCGTAACGTTCTTCATCGAGAACCTTCGCTAAACCGAAACTATTCACAGGTAATGAAGAGGGTGCTGGTCACAACTTGAAGTTTGACCATCAGGCTCAAGTGAGAGACCCCCGAGCGAACGACATGAAGCATGTACCAAGTCAGTCACATGTCAGTGAACCCCATCATTTCATCCACCAATCTACGAAATTTGCTCCCATCAAATGCAGGAAATGGCACTAATGCATTCCGATCAAAGGACGCGATGGTCGTTGGAAGATCACTAAAGCAAGAGATGAGGACACTGTAGTGCAACCCGCTCGGGGGACTCACTCCACCGATGCAGCTCTGAGGTGACCAAGACTGTCCAGTTGCGAGGCAAGTTCCTCTTGGTGGTTGTCCATCAAGGTCGGGTTTGGGACTACGATCAGGGGTTTTCCAGACCTCAGCACATCGAGAATGGTGCCTGATCCTTGATCGGCGTCAGGGCTGTAACACGAGTCGTCATCCAAGTGTCCTTACCCCCATGGCTGATGACCAGGTCTGCGCGTTCGATGTCGTCTAAGATGGACGGCTTGAACTTCCAGGTCTTGATGTCTATTCCCGCCTTCCTGATTGTCAGCGAGTCTTGAGTGGACGTACTGCAGTCCAGGTTGAGATCAGAGTTGCCTCGTTGCAGCACTACCCGCACGAATCCTTTTGCGTGCAGCGCCGTGAGTACTGGTTCAGAGATTGTAGCTTGTGTGAGTGCATCAAATTCGGTGGAACCGACTGTGACGAAGACGAGCATCTCTGTCCGCCTGGGGCTCGCAAGTTGTCTCGGAATGAGACATGGAAAGTCGAAGACTTACGAGTGACTCGAACAGTTAATACATTCATTAACCAGTTCCTGCCACCAACAGCAGATCGTCATGGGGTACACCCTCTGCGTGCTAGGTATACTCTTCCCAACCGAGAAACCCGCTGACACTGATCACATCTTCCAGGATGCGGAACGATGGGCGTCGCCATCATATCCGGCGTCGTCGCCAGTCTCCAGTCCAGGGACAGTACCCATGTCATCCCCAAGTGGGAGTCCCATACACCTGGCACATCTACCCCAACCGCAGACTCCCCCGATCCCGCGCTGCCTTCATTTTTCATTGCCACCGTCACGAGGCGAGAAAGTGCAAAAAAGCTCCAGCATGCGTTCAGCCTCCTCGGGGGGCTCGGTTCGTCTGTCCAAGTCCTTGTCGGCGAAAACCTCGTGGCTGTTCAGAAATCCAACGTCGTCATCTTATGGTGCGTTGATCATGCCCTCCATCACGATCGCGACTGAGGCATCCCTGGCTAGTTGTAAACCCCATCAAGCACAAGCTATCCTTGGCCAGAATGGAATGGGGGAAGCCCTCAATGGAAAGCTGTTGATCAGTATCCTTGCGGGCGTTACCATTTCCCAATTGACTGCATGGGTCCCTCCAAATACAAAAATCGTCAGGGCCATGCCCAATACACCCTGCCGGGTGCGCGACCCCCTGCCCGCCATCCTTTAACCTAACGAAATCCGTAGATTCGAGAGGGCATGACAGTCGTCAGCCCCCTCCCCTCCCTCTTGAATAGTGAGGAAGCGGAGCTTGACCGTTCCATTATCCTCAAGATATTCTCATCCATCGGTCGTTGTCGGTTTCTCGAGGAGAAACATTTTGATGCCTGCACGGCTCTCTCTGGGTCGGGTCCTGCCTTTGCATGTATTTTCCTCGAAGCAATGGCAGATGGCGGCGTCATGATGGGCTTGCCAAGAGCCGAAGCGCTGGAGTTAGCTGCTCAGAGTGAGTTACTACCCGTGGTTGAATACCAGACAGAGAATATCTTACGTGCCCGATAGCTTTACAAGGGGCAGCACGCATGGTTCTCCAAGCTGGCGCACATCCCGCTCAGATCAAAGATTCCGTGACAAGCAAGTGTTTAAGCTCAGCAGGGTCCGTGCCGCGGTTAACATCATTCCTTGTAGCCCCGGGAGGATGCACCATCGCAGGACTTTTAGCAATGGAAGACGGCAAAGTTCGGTCTACGATCGCTCGAGCAATTCAGGTTGGAACGGAGCGTGCCAGTGAACTCGGCCAACCAATAAAAAAATAGCTGCGACACCCAATCGTTGCAGGATCAATTGCTCGAGTGCAAAAATAAACAATTTTTTACGGTCAGACTACAGCGTGTATCCCATCTTGCTTCCGAACTTGCGTACCACATATTGCAAGGTCCGACATATGTCGCGGGTGGCGACAACGATACGATATCGCCAATGATTCTCTTGCTCCCTTAAAATGAGGGCGGTCGTGTAGGTTGTACAACGCCGCCCAGAGTGTTGGAGAGCGACAGACAGTGCACAAGCATAATAAAAAAGTAGACATATATGTATTTGGATGCATCGTGATCTGCACATCAGATTTGAGCCGAAGAATACAATGTAAGTCCAAGGTGCACTTACCTACCGTACAACGGTGATTGGCAGGCAAGTTGAAAGAGAGTATTCAGGGAGACATGTCTCCTGCGTGTGAACCTCGCTGCTTTGAGGAGCAACGGACGGCTATCCGATAGCGGCAAGCAAGCGGGGCAAAAATAGTAACAGGGATGGTGAAAATGTTGACCACTCTTGATGTTGCTCAGAATAATGAGCGCCACTCCGTGTGATGAGGTGAGGCGCTAAAGTGAAAGAGCATTTTCTTACGGTCACGCGGTAAAGAGGAGGCAACAATAAGATTGCAGGGGGTAATGTACAATGCCAACCTTTGGTGTGTCAGTATGCGCTCCAAGATGATTATTGAAGAGGCTTACACAAAGAGTGAATCACCGATCTACAAGGATGGTGCAAGTGTGTGAGCGACCAATGAACACAGAATAGCCTGGTGGTACGCACAAAATTCGTGAGTGTCGTCCGCTCGTTTGACCGTTTGCTGGTTGAAGAAAAAAAAAGGCGCGAATTGGGTGTCATGTGTGAGGGCCAAACAAAGGACAAATAACACACTTTCCACGCCTCTTCAAAGTCGATTGGGAGGATAATATAACGGTTCTTACGCACGGCTGCATAAAAACTCAGACCGAGAGGTTCGTAGGCGAAGAGAAAATGCGTACCTTGTAGACCAGCGGCTTGGGCAATGGAAGCAATCTCTGCCGACGATAACCGATCGGGTCTTGACACGTCTAAAATACGATCCATCAGTTCATAGAAGGAACCTCGAGTTCACTGAGGACTGACAATCTTCGAGGTCGACATCGGGTCCAAGGTTCATCTTGCTGGTGACAGTTTGGAAAACTAGTCGTTTCTCACGTCGGGATGGGAGTGGGAATTCGATCTTGCGATCGAGACGGCCAGGTCGGAGGAGGGCGGGATCAAGGGTATCCGCGCGATTTGTGGCCATGATGACCTTCGGTGCACGAAGAATCAACGAGACAAATCGAGCATGTTAAAAGTAAGTGACTTACCTTGACATTACTACCTTGGTCAAAACCGTCCATCTGGTTCAGTAGCTCAAGGAGAATACGCTGAACCTCTCGGTCTGCACCAGTTTGCGCATCGAACCGTTTGGTGGCAATAGCATCGATCTCATCAATGAATATGATAGCTGGCGCATTTTCACGTGCGAGTCGGAAGACGTCGCGGACCATACGCGGACCCTCACCGAGGTACTTTTGTACGAATTCACTGCCGACCACGCGAATGAATGAAGCAGTAGTGTGATAGGCAACAGCTTTTACGAGCATGGTCTTTCCAGTACCTGTAATGAGAATAGGCATCAAGCAACCAACGGGATACGTGCGACATTCACCTGGTGGACCATACAACAACACACCACGAGGGGGGTCAATACCGATTTTTTTGTAGAGGTCAAAGTGAGTCAGGGGCAGTTCAACCGCTTCTCTGATTTCTTGCTTCTGCGCATCCATCCCACCGACGTCTGAATACGTGACATCCGGTTTCTCCTCTTTGGTAAGCATAGCAATAGACGAATCCGCCTCTGGTGGTAAGATATCGACAAGGGCATTGGAGTGACGATGGAGAGCGACAGAAGACGAAGGTTTCAACAACTCCCTGTCTAGTGTTGATAGGATCCTCACGACATAGTTTGAGCCGGTTGTCGAGCCCACAATGCCGGTCTGTTGGTCGATTGCCTCTAGGAATTGGCCGATGACAAGAGGTACAGACTTGATGCGCTTGACTTCCTCCTGCGCACGAATAAGCTCACGCTTGAGGTTTGCCTGTTCGTCCTTGATATAGCTTTCCTGGATGTCGAGGAGCTCGAGGTGACGAGAAAGTTTCTTGTACTTGGTGTACAAGTCCTCTTCCTGGAGCTCTTTGTAAAAGGCAGACTTTTCGGTCACAACCAACTCGAAAGTTGGTTCCTAGACGAAGTTTTATACTCTGAACGAGCGAAGAGGACATTGAAGGGACTCACTTCCTTTTGGATTTCCTTTCCAATGTCCTCCATGGTGATGATCTCTGCTTAAGAGTTATAAGTACGCGCGTATGACGCGTTCACCTAGGTGATGGGAAACGCCTGCCATTCTCGGTTGCCAAATACTCAGACTGACCTTGGGTGAGAATTCGACAGCGAGAACGGCCATGGCGCACGTCGTCTCCCCTCTCGACCAGCCCTCAAACTACAAGGACTCGCAAACTAGACTGGAGAGGTTCAAGCAACAGGAACTCCTCTCCAAGTCGACGACTCTATACGTGCGTGCCATACGTTCGAGTTTACATTCGATGCGCCGACATGCGCCTCAGATCGGTAATTTGAGTTTTTACACGACAGAAGAACAGATATATGAGCTATTCAGTAAGTGTGCCAGTCCGGAGGATGGTGGCGGTATCAAGCGCATCATCATGGGGCTCGACCGCAATACTCGGTTCGGTTATACTCCACCGATTCGCTCCTCATCTGCTCATGCCTTGTCATTCGTGAAGAACGCCGTGTGGATTCTGCTTTGTAGAATATTACACACATGCTGAAGCTCTCGCGAGTATGAAGCATGTCACTGGCACAAAACTCGATGAACGTATCATTCGTTGCGACCTCGACCTGGGTTACAAAGAGGGACGTCAATTCGGCCGGGGAAAGAGTGGGGGTCAGGTTCGGGACGAGCACCGGCAAGATTACGATCCAGGCCGCGGAGGTTGGGGTGCACAGGTGCAGCTGGAGAGAAGAAGAGAGGTCGAAGAACGCTACCTTGACGTACAAGATGGTCCAGGCGCTGTTGCTGGGGGTGGTGGAGAGTGGAAAGAGACTGAAGCCAGGCCAACTCTCAAGCATGGTCGTTCTCCAGAAGATGAAGGCGACAACGCGAGATTAGTCCGTGTAATGCTTTCGTCTTTTCCTGCCTGCGCTGACCGGTCATTTCAGGCTCAACGTCCACGGATCGAAGATCCTGAGGCTGAGAGAATGTAAAACGATTATGTGAAGATAGGTGTGATGATGTGTAGACTGTCTGCGGCACAGCCTGTGTGGCATAACATCTTGGATGTCTACTGGGTGTCTGGAAGGATCACTGAAATGAACCACTGGACGACATCACACTCCAAGCCGCATCAGACAAACAGGTGTCTTTCTGCTACCAGTGTCAGCAGTGACTATGGAACGATGAACGATTAGACACGCTCGGAGAGCATCTATTCTGTTATTATTCGAGATAAGGAAGCCGGCGGCCAATTTCTTGGGATGCATACTACTGTAGTTCCAACGTGTAGTCGAAGACGGCCTGCGTAACGGAGTCCATGAAGGATTCAAGTGAACGTTGCATATCACACAATAATTTTGTTATTTTCATTTTCGAGCATCGGGAATCCGCCCTAAACGGTAAACACAGACGGGCTGGTCACCGGACTACACAAGCTCGCACCCTGAATTTTGTGCCGAACGTGCTAGGCTGGCAGAGTGTCTGGTGTATGCGCCGGGCTATATGATATGAATCTGATATGGACGGGGTCCGAATCAGGTATCTCGAATAAAGAGAGAATTCGTCTGCTTGTCTTCCGGACGCTGAACATCGTCCTAAAAACCATGATAGGTGGAATCACTTACAAGTTAATTTTATGGATCTCGGGTTTGTCCCCCAACGTATTAATTTTACTGTGTTCAAGGAAGTCCTTCACGCATTCCACTGAGGCTTTTGGAGGAAAGCCCCATGCACAAACGTGCCTGCCATTGCTCATGGCACCGGAGGAAATGAGGCCGGGCAAGGACCCCCGCTCGAGAGCTGCTTTGCGTCCTTTAACACCTCTCAGGTTCTCCAATTTCGGAGGCTCGAGGCATGGGATGGCTGTAACCGTATGCCCTCCTATGGTCACCTTTCCGAGCTTAGCAACATTACTCCGTAGAAAATCGGGATGAGAGAGTGTAATGTAGGCACGGCGCGTTGGTAAGAAACGGAAGAGCTGTAATTGAACTGGGCTGGAGTTAGAACATGCATAGCACGACCGAGAATCTCACCATCTTCGACACCAACGAGTCGTTCCCGTCTTAGAGCTCTCTCGATGTCGGCGGGGAGGGTTGTCCGGGGCAGGTTCTCCAACCGGATGTGTCGTCTGGTCTCGGCTGTTATATGCATTTTTCGTTGCTCTTCACGACGGACGAGAGGACTTACTATTCAGCGTTTCTCCTGCTAGTTTAGCTGTCCGACATGCTGCACTCGCTATGAACATTCTCAATGGTTGCAGAGATGAAATGAAATAGACTGGGTTTTCTACGAGGTTGAGGTAGAGTCATGTAGTCATGTGATCGTTCTGTATCACTGTCTCCTACCATGATGTCCTCGAGGGCTGACCATCGAAGACGAGAACGGAGCTGGGAACGAGAAGACAGGGACAGAGACAGGGAAAAAGATCGTTACCCAAGAAGTGCAAGGACAGGGGGACATCGTGATGCTGGACACAGACGGAATAGTCGTTCACGAAGTCCCCGGAGAGGTGTGTTAACTCTGGACCGACTGTTGTAGACCAAACTCATTTCATTCCTGAATAGACAGGCGCGACCATGACAGGGATAGAGACCACAAGAGTTCACGGAGAGACGACAGACGTGATTACGACCGGGATCGTGGTGACCGCAGACCCGATAGAAAAGAGGATAGAAAGAATGAAAGGAAATCCGAGAGGAAGGATGAAAGACATGATCATTACACCCCAGAACGAATTATCTCCAGGGATAAGGACATCCGTGGCAAGGAACCTTCGCGGCCGCACGGTGAACCTCAACGCCCACAAGACGTACGTTCTGATGTCCAGTTCGCGGTTCCAATACGGTCTCCGAAACGTGAGTCGTTTCTTACTCTCCAGTGACGAATATTCAATTTTGGGCGTCAGACGATGTTCCTCCGCCAACTTCCTCTAAGCCAATTCTAGATCCGGATACTCCAGTAGAGGAGGGCGAGGAGATGGATATCACCACTGCTGAAGACGAATCCATGATGGCCACGATGGGTCTCACGGGCTTTGGTTCCACTAAAGTATGAACATCTCCCATCTCTCCCGACTCCCTCTCATCTGTCAATAATTCCATACACAGGGTAAGCATGTCGAGGGAAATGAAGAAGGCGTGGCCAACGTCAAGAAAATACGAACCTGGCGTCAATACATGAATCGGTGCGGCCCACATTCCAATGTCAGGTCGCCGTATCTGATTTACTTTGATGACAGACGTGGTGGATTTAACAGGTACTTTCACTTGCCGTCGTTGTATCTTTCGCAAGCTCATGCACCAGCGCAGGCCATTAGACAAGATCAAGTAGTCCTTTACTGTGAAATCATGGTCCAAGAAGATAAGTCATGCCCTTCATCTTTGTATACAGTTTATCCCGGGCGTACGACAGTATATTAGTACCCACTCGTGTGAATGTCATTTCAAGTTGGAATCATTGATTGATTTGAAAGTAAACATCTATCTGGAACGTTCGTATCAACAGCTAACGTACTGGCGTTAATACATTGCTCGTATGGACGGAAGGCACACTCATAACTCAGACAAAACATAACTACATGAAGGAAAAAAAGTAAGAACTGTGCTGATGACGATGGGGAGCAGGACCATCTTGTCGCGCCGAATCCTCTGATATCATACTTAGAACCCGTGCAGCTTGATAGTGTTCCTAGGGATGCCCTCTTCGACAAGGAAGTTTGCAATCTTGACCCTTTGATCACCTTGAAGCTGAATGACTTGACCCATCTCCTCATCGTCAACGAGGTTGCCGTTGCAAGCGAACTCCTGAGGCGGTTCGGTAAGCCAACATCCAAAGATTGAACCAGACAGCAGACCTTTTTGAAGGCTTTGAGGAGTTTCTTGGGATCGTACTCTGGGAGAGGATGAGAGACTGCACTGCCACGAATCCAACCGCCAGCTCACCCTTGGGGAGACCTTGCAAGGTGGTCAAAGTCTTTCTTCCGTTCCTCTGCTGAATGCGGATGTGAAGGTAATTCTGTGTGGAACCCACGTCCTGGTTGCTCCCAAGAGGATCGCCCTCATCAGCAAAAGGATCTCGAAGAGGCGCCGTGGTGAGACAGCATGTCGAGGGTGATAAAACGTTGATAACCTCACCGAAAGAGTTCAGGTTCTGCACGTTCATGCGATGATGAAGAATAGATAGATCTGATGAGGATGTGGTGTATGAAGACACGATGAGAGTTGAAGAAAAGTGACACTCGCTGGCCTCGAGGCTCGAGACGAATTTAATGCCATCGCCGCGATTAGTAAGCCACCTCGCAGTCCGACTTGCAGATGGCAGCCACCGAGGGAAAGAAAAAGAAACCACCGACGTTTCATTATCTCCCAAAGAGTCGTGGTGAGCATGTCGTCGTATGCTCGACTACGACGCTGAATTGACCCCAGCAAAACGACTCAAGAAATCCTGGATCGAGGATCACAAGCTACGAAGCAAATGGAAGGCGCAAAAACAAAGGGAGGGTCTAACAAATCGGACTAGTGCAGTCGAGCACGCCTCCAACCATCGCCACGACGAAACCAACGCTGATTCTGAGTCGGATACATCTCTGGATCGTCCGGACAAGTCACCCACACCCGTACTACCTCCCGACAAACAATCCTTACGTGACCTCAGGAGAACTGCTTATGCCTCCAAACCCCCCTCCACTCAGAAAACTGATTCTTCCCGTCTCAAAAGAGTACCTGGACACTCTCACAGCGACCGTGGTGGGAGAGCCGCAGTAGGACGAGAAACGGGCCAACCAAACATGAAGCTACGTATGAACGTCTTACTTGAGAAGATTAAGCGCGACTTCTCATAGCGGTTACCATATTGTGAGTCTTTTCCTTTACCGGAAAGTTTTTATATCTTGACAGACTGGTGATCTTTTGTCCGTGTGTGTAGAGGACTTTTCGAAACATAACACCTCATACATTGTTCTCTTTACCATCTGCCTCATCTATCGTCATCTTTTGTTCTTCACTTCCTCCGGATTGATCCCCACTTCCTCTCGTGAACCTGGTCTCCAATGTTTCCAGGAATGGACGTGACCCGATGGTCGTCACGGAGGTGATTGCAGTTGGATGATCACTCATATGTCCTGGACTCGGATCGTCAAGTTCGTCTACGAGTCCTATCGCTCGTTGCGACATCGATTCGTCAAGAGATTCCGTGCCCCCACCCACATCCATTGTAGCAAGTGCCAGTGGTGATGGTGGAGGGCTTTGTGATTTGGAACGTCTTGCATCATCATGCAAGAACGGAATGGGCGAAAACATCGGGGTTGTGGGTGTGGATTGTGATGAACGAGCTGGGAATGTACCTATCGAGAGCCCGTTTTGGGGTAGTTCCACGGGGAATGCATCCCAAGTCGATGTGACAAGAAGCGATTTCTCTACTGCACGGAGATATTTCCCGATGAAGTTGTAGTGTTGCTTTGGATATACACAAAGTTCGCACACCCGCTGGATGGTAAACGGCGGGTTGCTGGATCACTATTGTCAGTGAACGCTCAGAGTAACGTCGTCCAACGCACTCTTCGAAATCATGGAGTTGCCGAAAGATGCAGTTCTTTATTTCGTTCGCTTCATCTTGATTCATACGAGCTTTGGGTGGAGGGTTCATTTCGTTGGGCTTGCGAGGAGGAAACGGAGGTAACCTCAAATTCCCTGAGCTGTCTACCACCCCCGTGGCAGACTTCGAAGGCTCCATGGGCCGAGCATCATCGGCAAGGAACAATGCAATATTCTGAAGACGCAAAGTCTAAATATCCGGGTAGTAAGAATCTGTTATAGCGCACCTGGTCAATCTTGTACTTGATCATCTCCCGGAGAAGTTGCCATTCTGTGCTACCGGGTGGTCAGGTTGGACTGTTGGCGCATTATTGGGGGCTCACTTCGGTTCGAGAGTGTCAGTGGACGCAATATACTCCAGGACCAAATGATGCTCTGCTCGTGATCTATGAGTCTGGCGTGCAGGAAGATATGGATATGCTGTGCTATACCTGGACGCCATGCAAAGCTTTTCGATAGGTCATATGGAGATTCGGCCGTGGATGTCATGCTAGATCTATAGCGACGAGCTCGGTAGTGCTGCGCGCCAGGTCCGAATGCGTACTCACGTGGTGGTGGATTAACATTAAGGCTTGCAAAGTTCAATGGCATGTATGTGCCGAATTCATGTAAGGCCTTTCCCGCCGAGATCTGCACATCATAGACTACTCTCTAGATCTCCCCGTCCATATGCACCGGGAACGAACTGTTCATACGACTGTCTCGGTATGGAGTAGTCGACCGTGGACTGTCTACCACCGTACTACTGCCTACTTTAGGCTGTGCGAAGATCTGGGATAATCAGGATTCTTGTGTTCAATTGGCGTGCAATACACACAACCCCTTTGCATGTCTTCTGAATGAACCCACGATGTCGCCTTTAGGCAAGTTCAACTTGGGATCGTATGGCAACGTCAGGACGAAGAGGGCCGACGACAAGAGGCGCCTCAAACTCCTCAAGTCTTATGCCCCAGACTGGTGCGTGTGCTTGACAGAGGTATATCGTGATGCTGATGTGTTTTTCAGGATCATAACGCTAATTTTGGCGTAAGTCTTTTGTTCGTCGGGGTCACCCTCCTTACATCCAAGTTTGACGCAGAGTCGTATTCTTTGCCTTGAACCCTGTCCATGGGTTCAGAAGAGGGTTTTCTGTCGATGACGAAACGTAGGTCATTGTCGAACTGCGGAACCTAATAGTTTTGTTAACCCCCCCCCTAGGATTCGTTTCCCGTACGCTTGGTTCATAATCTCACCATCTCGAAGCTGACACCCGACAAATAGCTACGCTGTCCAGGAACGTGTGCCAGTGCGTGCTGTCTCCATATCGGAAAGTTTCTTCTCAAATAATATTTCGATTGTGCCCAGGATGTTGCTCTGTACTTTATCGCCGTCGTGGCTCCTTTGGTCATACAGCTCGTCGTCAACGTGATTACTGTTCGATCTTTTTGGGACTTTCATAACAGTGCACTCGGCCGTCCGTCATCATCTTTTTCTTTGCGATGATCCCTATTGAATGACGGATTATTCCAGTGATTCTTGGTCTGGCTATCACCGGTACTGTTACACAATTCTCCAAGATTACCGTCGGTCGTCCTCGTCCAGGTTTGGCTTGGCCATTACCCGGTCCCTCCATCGATTATTGAAGTTGCATGTGGTTTCTAGACCTCCTTTCTCGTTGCATTCCGATCTCCGGCTCTCAAGATCCAACCTATGGATTGTCAACCGATGCCATCTGTACACAGAAAGACCAGTTGATCATGCGCGATGGGTGGCGTAGCTTTCCCAGTGGCCACTCGAGCCGTAGGCCTACCAAGTATGCATGCCCGTATAAATGCTGAGCGTAATCAATGTAGTGTCTTTTGCGGGTCTGGGATTCCTTTCTTGCTATCTCGCGGGAAAGATGCACCTATTCGATACTAGGGGTCATGCGGTAAGTGTGACTAAAACTCTGGCGAACACTAGTCTACTAAAAGGGTTTTTCAGCACAAGGCTTGGATATCTGTAACCCCATTAGCTGGTGCGACCCTTGTTGCTATTTCACGTACGATGGATTGCAGACGTGAGATTCTTCCGGACTCCTGATACCTCATGAGTAACACCAGCGTATATTAGATCACTGGGAAGACGTTCTCGCCGGTGCCATCTTAGGGTTTGTTACCGCATACTTCGCCTATCGACAATATTTCCCT
Organism: Boletus sp. MG95; assembly: GCA_003313155.1. Classification (NCBI taxonomy): domain Eukaryota; kingdom Fungi; phylum Basidiomycota; class Agaricomycetes; order Boletales; family Boletaceae; genus Boletus; species Boletus sp. MG95. The sequence goes on along the minus strand of QGOH01009151.1, from coordinate 42,881 downwards.
TCACTCACTTCCCCCATGTCACATCGTCCTCACTCCCCTCGTGTTCCATGCGATGAGTCTGTCCTACCGACAACGACGCAGGATTCTCAGCGTTTCCCCGATAATGAGGATGGGGAACAGGTAGAGCTCATTGATGGTGGTGTACCTAGATCCGGCCCTGCCAGCCACGTGAAGGACATCTGGAGAGAAGGCGAGAGTCATGCGAGCAACGCACCAATTCCTTGAATCATTGGCACAAGATCATGCCCATAAAGCACACTTGAAGTTTTCATTTTCCGACGGTATCATACGCACTGTATATTTCATGGCCCTTTGTTACCTACGCGACCCTGACTTGTGCGGGAACCCTGGTAATGTATATTCTGGAATTCGTATGATATACTACAGTATGTGAAGGTGTTGTTGAAAGGCGGTGATAGCGTCATTCAACAGCTTTAGCATGGTGCCACTCTTACTTGACAGCTTATCGATTCTGCGAATTATCGTTGTAAAACTCCTCGACTTTGTCGACCAAAGTTTCTCGTCCGACGCCTTAAAGTGGTAAAGCAACACTCTTCAAGCTTCAACCCCAACCCATCCTCTTCTTCATGTCCGATCGAGTGATTAACTTTGGTGCAGGGCCTTCAGCCCTACCAGAGGAAGTCCTCACAGAGGCCTGCAAAGGCTTACTAAACTTCCAAAACACTGGTATTGGTATCGCAGAGATATCGCACCGTTCAGCAACTTTCGACAGATTCATGCGGGAGGTCGAGGAGAACGCGAGAGTAATTCTCCAGCTCCCTCGGGACTACAAGGTTCTCTTTGCCCAGGGAGGCGGAACCGCCCAATTTTCTGCGGTGGTATTAAACATGCTTGCAAGATATCGAAGTCGCGGCGGCGCGGCTCAAAAGCCTGCAATGGACTATGTTGTAACCGGCTCCTGGAGTGATAAGGCGGTGAAAGAAGCGAGGAGGCTCGGAGTAGGGGACATCAGCGTCGTCGTCAACGCGCAGACCATTTCCGAGGACGGGAAGAAGACTTTCAACCATATCCCCGACCGCGACAGCTACAAAGATAAATTCTCGGAAGATCCAGCTCTTATCTACTATTGCGCCAACGAGACCATCGACGGGGTCGAATTCGACTATGATCTGGGGAGTCCTACTTCATTCCCATTCGACAGTCTCCCTGATGGGGCTCCGCTCGTTGCGGATTATTCCTCCTCCTTCATGTCACGTCCTATCCCATGCATCGAAAAGCATGCAGTTATCTATGCCGGTGTGCAAAAGAACATCGGGCCCGCGGGGTTGACGATCATCATCGTCAGAGACGAGTGGGCGAATGTATTGGACAGCAACATTCCATTGTGCTTATCATACAAGAATCTGGTGGACACTCGCAGCTTGTACAACACCCCTCCAGTCCTATCGATATATGTCACAGGTCTGGTTCTTCGGCGGATGTTGGAGGTGGCAGAACAGAACGGGTGGCCCAGGGAGAAAACACTCGAGTACTATGGGGAATGCACTGCCAAAAAAGCCTCGAAAATATATGCAGCCCTGGAGGAAGGGGAAGCCAAAGGAGTTTTCAAAGGCAAGGTGCTGGGAGGCTCGGGCAGCAAGATGAATATCGTGTTTGACATAGTCGGCGGAGAGGATAGGCTGAAAGAGTTTGTGTCTGGCGCAGAACAGAAAGGAATGAAAGGGATCAAAGGCCATCGGTAAGCCTTAGTATGTCAGTTCGTTGGATGCCAATCATAATAATAAATGCACCCTCTAGGTCCGTTGGAGGCGCCCGCATATCACTCTACAACGCAGTAACGGAAGACCAGGTGGATAGACTAGTTCAGTACATGAATGAATTCATGTAATATGCTAGCGTGCAGGTTAATGCTTCAGCGCGCCCTCAGAGTCACGTCAGATCGTTCCGCGTATAGCACGATACTCACCGACAGGAATAGACACTTCAAGCTTCAACGCCTAACAAATGTTTACTACCAACCAAACAAATTCATTCATTCATTCATATTTCTTGGTCCTATGAAACCCGAATCAGGCCACGACTCGGAACAAGTTGGTTACTCCATTGTTTCACTTGCGAAGTTTTGTGCTCAAGCTGTACCCAACCCCTCCCACCACTCGGACACCCCGTGCGCAGGTAAACCTCGCATTAGTTACTAGACGAAGGTGGGTGTGGACTGTGTTGACATGGCGGCCGAACTATCGGGCTCGCATGCAAGTGGCATGAAAGCGAACACATACCTGTGCGCTCACCTTCGTATTTGCGCATGAACTGACGTAGTGGACTCGATGGATGATATAAAAGTTTGTCTACATGTTAGACTGCACACGAATCTGGGTTTGTCTACTTTATGATGTAAATTTGGAATCCTTTCCGTGTTCCTTGGCTGGCGACGAGTCTTCGAACGATGAACGATGGACAGAGTCGTGGAGGAGCAGCTACGATCATCTCTCATTAGATCGGAATATATATATATTACTGTTACCAAACGGTAATCAAGTCACTTTGCCGGAGTGGTTAACGGGATCGCCTGCTATCAGCACAGCGGTTGGGCTTTGCCCGCGAGTGTTCGAATCGCTCAGGTGACGCTTTTTTTGCATGGTATTTCACGCCGTTGCAGCCGACGCACGCAGCAAGCTCTTTTTGAGACTTCCATCTGTATGGATTGCCACGATCAAATGTACTCAGTGTTGACCATGGCGCTGACCTGGTGTTTCTATTTAGTATCATGTCGGGCCCCACCGTTTCCTTCAACTATTGTCCCAATTGGCTCCACTCGTTAACTGATCTTCCACCATCAAAACATCATCTCCATCTTGATCTCCATTATATATATCTCTTGCCTGTCGTATTAAGCCGGGATTGCTCATATAAATTCTCTCGAAAAGGATAACCCATGCCCCATGGCTGAGTTGGTCACAGCGTCCGACTGTTACACTAGCTACATCGGAAGGTCGTGAGTTCGAGCCTCACTGGGGCAGGGTACTTTTTTTTGGAGCGAATGACGACTTGCCTATTGTCATATTTTTTTACTATGAGCACTCCTTCACTTCGACACTAAAATTTGTATATATTTCCAAGTTGTCGTTTCATTTGACTGCTTCAATTTCATTTATACTTCTGCTGGGAATACACACCGGGTCGTTACTCAATAAAGCATCGACTGTAGGGAGTTTGCGTTTAGGTAATTAATGTGTGAACAAGAAAGATGGGAAAAAGAACTGCCCCGGTGAGGCTCGAACTCACGACCTTCCGATGTAGCTAGCGTAACAGTCGGACGCTGTAACCAACTCAGCCACGGGGCACATAGTTTCGGCGTTCCCGCGAGACTACATCAACAGTTGGCTGTATTCAATGCCAAGTTCTGGATGTGGATGTGGTACGCGTCAATTTGCCTCGCTTTAAAGCACCTGGACAACTACCGGCGACCTTTGAATTTTTTTGTTCTCGGCACCCCTACCTCAACAACGTCATCGTCCCGATCCTTATCATCTCGCCCCCCGCCTCCATCTCGCCTCCGCTTTTTCCCGCCATTTGATTTCGCCTCTTCTTTCAACTCGTTCGCAGCCAACCGGCCAGCTTCATCTACACGCTCTCTCAGAAGCATCACCTCTTCCTTGCTAGTGGGAAAGAGTCCAAGCTTCTTCCCGGTGACCTTTTCTATACGTTGGAGTAATTCGACGTCGTATTGGGTGACTATCGTGATTGATTTTCCAGCGCGTCCTGCACGGGCTGTTCGTCCAACACGGTGGATATAATCTTTTGAATGCGTAGGGATGTCAAAGTTGATCACCACGTCCACAGATGGTATGTCAAGACCACTAGCTCCAGTGGTCAGCTCGTCTGATGGATGTGTCATATTACGGCGTACATACCGGCTGGCAATGTCAGTTGCCACTAGAACCTTTCGGCCTCCTGTTTTAAATTTATTGAGTGCGCCTAAGCGTTGACTCTGACTGAGTTGTCCATGAAGGGGAACGGCTGGGAACCCAAGAGTACGAAGTATGATGGATAACCTGCAGGACGGATATGCATAGCGATATGTGAACATTCGATACTGTATGCGTACCTTTGGGCATCATGTACTGTCCTAGTGAAAACAATGATTGAATTCGAAGCCAGCTCATTTGCCAGATAGATCAAGTGGACATCTTTCTGTATTAACGGAACAAAAAGATAATATTGTAGTAGGGTTGATACAGTTTGATACCTAGAGCCGTACATTAATTATGCAGCGGTGGAACATGAATGATTTACTCACTTTGACGAAACTTCGACTCGTACAGGATTCGACAAACTAGCCCTTTGCAGTTTCGCAACCTTCGTAGTCATTGTCGCGGAAAAGAGGTAAGTTGTCCGCTCCTTTGGTATCACCTTGAGGATTTGGTCAATATCGGCGCCAAAGTCCATGTCCAGGAGGCGATCGGCCTCGTCCATGACCTTCGTCGTGCAACAATAACAATAAGCCTGCGGGCACACTAACAAGACGGTGGTGCCTACCAGGAATTTCAGGTTTCTTAGACTAAACCCTTTGGTGCTCTGGAGATGGTCGTTCAGCCGACCGGGCGTTGCAACAATGATGTGCGGCCGCTTCGCGAGGGCGATTGCTTGGGGCATTTTATCCACTCCTCCGATTAAAACCAAGCAACGGACTCCCATGGCTGCTCCGAGAGCTTCGAATTGTTGTGATATCTGGTAGGCGAGCTCACGTGTGGGTGCTAGTACGCAAGCAAAGAGTCCTTTTGGTTCCTCCCATAGCTTTTGTAGGATAGGTAGAGCGAATGCGGCAGTTTTGCCTGATCCTGTTTCTGCAACGCCAATGATATCACGACCTTCGAGAGCGTAGGGAAGGACTTGTTGTTGGATTTCGGTCGGTGTCTTGAAGCTGATCTGCTCGAGTGCCTCGAGGAGAGGTTCGATCAGGCCAAGGTCTCTGAAGGTCTTTGTAGTGGACGTGCTGGCTTCGTCTGGTGTTGGCATTTAGGACTGGAAGATGTTCGGTGCCAGGTTTTTTCCACGCGCCGACAGGTCACCGTGACACCAACACAACCGTCTGATAAGCTCAGATCTTAACTGGCCATACTCCGGACTACAGAAAGAAAACGAAACCTTGGTGCGCGTACTTGTGTCAAGCATCTACGCGACAATTGTTCGCAATGTCAAGCCAGCATGTTCTTGTGACGTTTGCTGCACCCCCTTCCTTCCAGTCCTCCGACAGTTGCAAGCAGGTGCTTGCGGCTTTACGGTCGCAGTTACCCTTGCGCAACATTCACTGGAGGGCTGCTTCCCGACCCAGTATACGTACTATCCAAGAGCTCGAGGTGACCTTGGTTGCTCTTGACTCCCTTCGAGACGAGCTTACCTCTCAAGTCCCCCTCACCCTCCTCGAGAAACCTCTCTTGAATCTATATGTAGTTACGTGTGAAGTAAGTGAAATTGTGTTCTGACTCAGCTTTATTATCTACACCCCTGTACAGGACAACGAAGCCTACAGAACAGCTGTCAAGAAGCAGATTAAAGACTGGCATATATCCGTCCTGCCGCGGAAGAACCAGGAATGGCTCATCGTACATGTCGTGCGTCCGGACACCAAAGTAGTGGACCGAAAGTTCTTCAACATGAAAGGCTCTGTATTGGACAAGATAAAAGCAGATTTCAACATTGACAAGCGGGACAGGTAATGTCATGTGTTAATTTTGTTTTTATGGGTGGTTGTACACGATGCTTCGTAGGTGCGTGCAGCTCGCTTGGTCTGCTGGCGAGCAGAGTCCTGCTGTCTGGGCCGACCTCATAAGCAAGATCAAAGATGGACTAGTCTCTGCCCTCGACAATGCTGTATCGTCCAGGGAGGAAGAACTAAAGCGGTCCGAGGGTCAGCGTCACATGCCGGGGTGGAACTTCTGCACATATTTTATACTCAAGGTAAGCTTACAAGTCTTTCGTCCGCGATACCCCAGGAGGAAAGGTTCTCCCAGGAAAGTCTGGCAACCTCGTATGAAGGAATAAATCTCTTCGAGGATGCGCTACAGCAGTACAACGAACTCGAAGCTGCTTTTGTGCAAGTTCTGAGGGAGAAGAATATGTCATGGTTCGGGAGTCTCATCCAGCCAGCCCCCAATGACGACTCTATGCCATTGTTATCCACGTCGAAGAAACCTTATCGCGAACTCATCCTCGCCAACACAATCTCTGTCTTTGACTTGCGGTCATATCTTCTTTCAAGGCAGTCTGCGCTATTGAGCAAGTTGCGCCAACCGTCGGCGATTTGTTGGAAAGCATTCACATTTTTGAGTACGTTTGGAAGGCACTTGAGGGAGGTCGAGGTCAGGGAGCATATTAATGTATTTGATAGCAACATACTCATAAGATTTTCCAGCCTTCACTCCCCGACCATTTCATTGAATCCTGGACATTCTCTTCTGCTCTCAGTGTTCTGGACCAATGTGATTCATGGGCCTCGTCATGGCCAGAGATGGATGCGCTGCCCCTTGCACGCTACAACGCAAGGAAAGGAGAATTAGTCGAGCTCGCGAAAAGCCAGGTGTGTAGGTGTGCTGGCGGTAAAGTATCACGATATTGAGCCAAACATTAGCTTGACATACTTGGCATTAGAGAAGGGTATTTGCCCTCAAAGCCACCGTTTTCCTTGGCGTCATCAGCCCCAGCGGTCGTTTCAGACTTGCCTGTGATCGATAACAAGTCTTCAGACTATTGCATTAGCAAGCGCGAGATTGTATCCGCTATCAGGGACAAGGATGTCTTTTATGATTTGTACACAACCATTTCCAATCGTGCCATTGACATGTACGCGAAAGCTGGGAGAAGAAAATTCGCACTGAAATTACACGGCAGCCTTGCTATTCTTGATGTGTAGGTCCGCAATCCTGTTTATCGCTTCGGAAACTGAACGCTTGTGTACTTGCAGGTACCGCGGAATGCTTTCCAGCGCACTTGCTATATTCTCGTCTCTTCCAGCACATTATGCGCCTCACAGATGGACATCCTTAGAGTCATCAATGCTCTCGCGTGCGATCGACACCCACGCCGCGTTAAAGAAACCGCGCGACCGCGAGTGGATCCACATCCTCCTTGCGTTCCTCAAGACATATGTGAACGATAAGAGTACGGAGCTAGTCATGTCTGATGACGATATCATGGAATACATTACTGGACTTGTAAGCGCCCTTCGAGAGGCGGCCGAGAAGCTTGATTCGGGTTTTTGGCTTTACTCATATTGCACGTATATGGTGTCACTGATCGGGAAATTTTCCAGATCTTATCCACCCTGATCATCCCGTGATGTTAACAAGTGTCACGGGCGATGCCAGCTCTAGCGAGGAGGAAGACAGTCTTTCCCTGGAAGTTACAATTCAAAACAGACTACCATGCGTATGGATCTCACCGAGCTTGCACATCGGTTGTTGATATTTTTCCCAGGATGTCGCCATCGACGAAGTCAGCGTAACGCTTACGGGACAAGATGCTAATCGTTTGAAGTTTGTGGCACAGGTCGACAAGATCTCCCCTGGAAATAATTGTCTGACTTTGAACTGTGCGGTATGTCATATCCAGACGCTTGCTTCGCGATTGTTGAGCAGTACCTGATAGACCGCATGTTGTGGTATGTACGTCCTTGACAGCAGCGAGGTCCGGATGTCTCGACTTCGGCTCCAATGGGGTCACAAGGTATCAGCGGCTTCTCTCCTGAAGGGAACAATGGTGTCAATAGTGCGACTCCCACATAATTCCCGAGGGTTGGATATTCAGCTACGTCAGTCGCATGAGGGTAGGTTCTCGTGTAGTTCCGTACTCATTGATGGGCTCATGGCGCCACATTGCAAATAGTTGATCTTGGGGCAATCTCTCGAATGTTGTTGGTCCTGTCCACTGGGCGTAATGACATTTCTATGGCAACCATAAAGTTATCAGCACCTGGAGGGGTTAACTTTGACTATGCCAATACTCAGGTACAGAATCCAGGTCAGCAGTGATTCAGTTTCCCTTGGTATCTGATATTGGTACATATCTGGTCTGATAACAGTAGGGGAATTCGACCCTTGCGAAAGTTGTATCAAAGTTGCTGATGTCCCGAAAGACACCAATTTGGTCATCTTGGTCCCGCATACGGATGCCTCGAGGTTTCCCGCGATGGTGTGTCCGGGATCTTTTCTGCGTGGTTTACCCTTGATAAATGCCCCTAAGAAAATTGACGTCAAAGTAATCTATAGCACAATTCCACAGCCGACAGTTACACGGACATTGAGAAAATCGATTATCGTTAACATTGCGCTTCCTATTTCGGTCAGCGTCGAAGACTTCTTCCGTGGGGAAAGGTCCTTTTCAACGTCCATCGGCCTAGATCCATTGCATTTTAGTAACCTCTTTCACAGGTTGTTTTCGAAATTCACTATATCTGCCGCGACCCATCAATATGTTCGGCTATCCTCGGCGGATCTCCAAGGGCCATCCCATGGCCTCAATGGCGTCAAGATTGCCAAGTATCAGTCAAGTCATGCCATGATGGTGAGTCAGGTCTTTGAGCGGTGCCCACGGGAGTTCCCGACCCTTTGTTAGACAGTTACCCCGGAACATCCTGTCAGTTGTGTGTTTTCCATTGAATCTGAACATGGGCCAGGTGCATAACAACGGTTTTTGGTTTGTTGTTTCCAGCTGAACGTGATTTCAGTTTCAGAGCCCCTTAACCTCGTTATAATGTACCGCATGTTCCACGAAGGTATCTCTCTAAATTTAATAGTTAGTGATTCATTAATCAGTGATACGGGCAGAGGTGGCGGCACTGGTACAGGAGATAACCGACGACGTTCTCGCTCAGACTTCGAACAATATTTCGCAGGGTCGAGAACTGGCAGCGAATATCATCCAGTACCTGGAGGGTGATGCCGCGTGGGTCGAGCTGTATAGCGCCACCGGCGAGCTCCTAATACCAAGTACATTGGAAATCTGCGAGGGACTTAGATCGCTTTTCACTTCTTTACAGCAGGTGCCTTACGTTGCCCCGATACGACTCGCACCTATTAATTTTTATTTTCGTCTTATTTTCTAGAGGCTGGCGCACAGCAGACCGCACACGGAGTCACCATCCCCCTGGAGGGAAATTAGGATCCCAGTGGACATTCCACGGATGAATGTCAGTCTTGAGATTTGTAATTGCGACTGAGTTGGCTCGAGCAACGTTCTATTCCAGATTCTCGCTGCTGCACACATCAGAATTCACTCTAGCCCATTCGGAAGCGATGTTTCTCTTGAGAAATCCGCTCCCATCTACGCTGGGCAGCCTATCTCCGGCACCTTGTCCATCAGAACGTCTCTGCATTGGGCAGCCCCAGAAAGCAAGCGGCAGAAATATACTCTGCGCTACGATATTGAGGAACACATCAAAGATTGGCTTCTTTGTGGTCGGAAGCGAGGGGAATTTGTGGCCCAGGTAAGTACAATGAACGTGTCCATCCGAATAACGCCACATGCACCATCTATGTGAACACAGGATGCCGAGACTTTCAGTGTCCCTTTGACTTTAATAGCACTGCATCATGGCGAATTGACCCTTCCCAAAGTCGATGTCAAACCATTACCGCTTGGAGGCGATGGCATGACAGCGGGTGTGCTGCCCAATACTGACACACACCAAGTTCATGGCGCAGAAACAATATTGGTACTACCGAGAGGGGGAAGAAGCACGTTCGTGATTGGCATGGGATTACAGGACTGAATGATACGATAAAGCAAATATGACTATACATCATCATTTTTTTAAATGTCAGACACTGCCGATTAATTCAGTAGACTTTCAAATTGCGGATTTACCCTCCGGGTATCCAGCCCATATACCGAGGACTAATGCGGAATTTGAGGCAAGCAAGACGCCAGACGACCAAGAAGTCGAGGGGAACACGTTCCACGCATATTCAATTCCGGCTATAATTGCCAGTCTGCCATCAAATAGATAAGAAAGACAGTAAAGCGGTGCCAAGCGAGTACTCACTGCAGGAGAAGTGGGTATTTTGTCCGCTGCGTCAGGAATGGGAGTTGTTGGAAGTACCAAGAATAAAATTGATAGTGCAGCGACCGAGCGAAGAGGATGCCAATCAGATTGGAAGTCATAAGCACCGTGGCAACGTCTACAGCACCGATGAGCAAGCAACGCTTAGCGAACAGAGAGGTAACTTCACAGTCAGCTGACACTGGTGAGAGCGTGGCTGGAAGCATCGGGCGGCGGAAGCCCTTGCGGAGTACTGCAGCAACACCGCCGTCAGAGCGACACCACCTGAATAGGCCGAATGCAACCAGCACTGTTACATGGCCGACGAGCAAGCCTCGCGCCCACGGACGACTGAGAAACATTTGTTCGTCCAGGAATCGCCAGTTGACCGTCCATTTGTACATGAACACGCGTGACAAATCAAAGGCGTTCTGTAGATATGCCCAGGCATCTTCCGCTAAAAATGAACGTGCGAGCACGATCTGGGTAAAGGCCAGGACTAATAGATGGCGTATAGTGACCACGAGACCGCGGCGCTTGAAGAGAATGACGAGGAGACCAGGGAGGTACAGCAACGCGGACATCTTCACAGATAGTGCCAGGCTAGTTGCTCGTCAGCTCCATTCGGATATAGCTTGCTCGACATTGTACCGACCTGAAAATCAGGATGCCCAAGTCGTCCGAGGCATTTTGAAACGCCAATATAGCGGCCGGGAGGAAAACTGCGGACCAGCAGTCGTTGAATAGCCGCAAAACAAAGATGGAATGTAGTCGCTTGCTGAGGGGTAGGAGTAGGACGGTCCAATTTGGCGCACCGCCTTGTCTGTAAACACAGGATACGAGAACGAGAGAAGCAATATACAATGTTCCATAGATTTGTTGCGCTAATCCGATGTTTCGACCGGCGTCGGTGATGCGACGTAAGAGGTGATGAATGTGAACATGCCCGGCGGGGTATCTTGTTGCCGACTGTGAGTTTCAACGAAGTAGCAATGGTTGAAACTCAAACTCACACAAGCGGACCAGTAGGGCCAACTATTTCAGCGTAATTCCGTTCTCCCTTGGAGTACAGGTCAACATGGACCATATATGTCTCCCAGTCGATCTCTGTATCTGTTAAGTTGTCGCATGGTCACATAGATGCTAGTAGTAGGAAAATGAGATGGATCCAGACTAACATGGGATGAAGCGGATAATGAGCTGCGTGAGGAATGCATCCCCAAGGATCACAATCCCGCTCAAACCCCAGAAATAGCGCTTGTCCAAGAGCAACGAACGGAGGAAACCACTGGATGAAACACCTTGAGGTGGATTGGACATCTACAACTTGCCTTCGTACTCAGGGCCAGGATATATATGGGCAAGCAGGTCAAGTATGGAGATAACCGACGAGCCACCGCCGACTCGTGTACGCTACCGTCACGTATACGGACTTACTCAATGTTACTCACCGACGCCAATATCTTGGTTGTAAAACCGCCAAGTTCTCCTCGCCATTGACACGCTAGTACGCACACTGCGGGCGTCGAGGGACCTTGACGATCTCGTAGAGTACATTTTTCTGTCTATAAGAGCAAGAACCCCGAGGAACACATGCATAACCTGCAACACGATAGCATGTATCGAAAGTGCGATCAAAACAAACAAGGATTTAGGTGGGGCGGCGATCATGGTGCCCAAGTCTGGAGCAAAGTTGAAGTAACGGTGCAATGAATACAGTAAGAACAAGAGTGGGGAACAAGACAAAGAATAGAATATAGTGCTCAGCCCTTGCGTTGCATCAAGGCCGCTCCCAGATTTTGTCCGGTGTAATCCATGGTACTAGGAACACGAGAAGGAGTATTGTGTCCAGATGGAAGTGGCGATGGCAGCCCAGGCGTAATAAGACCGCTGCCACCTGCCCCAAATACGAAACCGCCACTCAACCCTTCCATGGTGTCCGAATAACCTGTCATCATAGCTGTCAGCCACATGGAAGGCTAAAACTTAGTATCAACGCACCAGGCACGAGGACACTGTCCCAAAAACCATTGCTGAAAATGTTCTCCATAGACAGCATTCCCATCCCTTCGTCTGATGTTGGCAGGGTGGCCATGGTTGGCGGGAATGTGGACATATCTGCCACAGGCCCCATCTCACTGGTAAGATAAAAGTCGTTCACGCCATTCGTAGACATCGTCGACCCAAAAAGACTCATATCGTTTTGTCCAACTGTCTCGTCACCGACCACGACTTCGGTCTGAGGTTGAGATTGCTGTTGCTGTTGTGGTGGCTGCTGCTGCTGGGGAACATCGGTCCGTGCGGAGATGAGGGCACGGAGGAATGTGCTATACAGGGCGGGAGTGTGGTGGGAGTTGATAGCAACATCACCGAGAACCGTCGCAATGTCCTTCACGAGGTCGATGATTTTTTGTTCGTTCTGGATGTATTGTTGAAATTCTGGCCGTATGAGCTGGGATTATTTATTCAGACAGCAGTGATTTCCTTTTGGATGCAACCACTTACCTTGAGCAAACTTAGGACGGCATACGACAAAAACACAAAGTGCGAGTCGGGCGAATATCTGAGAAAGCCTCGTGGTGCAAGTTCGTCGCGTGCAATGACGGCAATAGCCGTGGCTGAGGTATGACACTTTGAGAAGAAGTAGGGGATATCGACAGTCGAGCGTTCGATGGCGTTCTGAAGTCCGAAGGAATGTATGACCAGTGAATAGTAATGGAAGTAAAACATCATCATTGTGGAGGTATAGTCCTTCATAACCTCATCACCTACGGTCGCAGTAAAAAATGAGATGGGCAATACGGCGTATGGAAAACACTCACTTGCTATTACCGCATGAGTGTTCGTCCATTCATGCACCCAGGCTACTATCTGCTGTTCGAAAGCCTTGATCACCAACGCATAGTCGCAGTCCGTTTGGAGGCCGGACGGAGTACTGAGGCCAGAGTATAATAGATCCAAACTACGAGACACGATACGCTGCAATTCCTGAGAGACGGCTTCGATACGCTGGCTAAGCGAGAAAATGAAGAAAAGAGAACCCACAGCATAGTTCGCAAGCGCTCGGTCACCAAGTGTACTTACGGACGAGTTGGTCCATTGGAGGACATTACGTATAATAAAACTACGAAGTTGGGTGAGGTCATTCACAATATAGACAGAGATACCCACTCTTCCCGTATCGAATGAGGTTTGCCCATCTGGGCACTTGCACTCCTATCGAGCGCGAAGCACAGGAGCCACGTACGTTCGCGATTGTGTACTTCCTTGTCACGCGCACGACATTCCGGAGTATCTTGGCTCGTCACTGCCGTCTTGCGATGTAGATTCAAGTCAGTGGCCATCCTTCAAATCGCAGTGTCAGGAAAGGTATATAACGTCACAGAATATACACCGACCGGATGGCCATCCCAAGTAGTAACCATGTTTTGTCGTACTCGTACCGCTCAACAGCACCACATCCCCATAGCGTGAGCAAGAGATAGGCTTGCACAATTTCAAGAGATTTGTAACCTCGAGCAGGTACGCTGAAAGCGAGCTTCTGTGCAAGCTCTGTGAGTTGTGAGTGAAGCTCCGGACGGTGCGTATAGAACTTGGAGGCGATAGCGCAAACTACAGAATTGGGTAAACCCTGTTCGATAGGTAGTAGGGGGGAAGTAACATACTTGACGTAAGCAAGAACGGAGATCTCGAACAAACAAGGGACGGCGTATGGAATTCTTGATCCAAGAGATGACAATGCATCTGTCAAAGTATCAGTCCCCTATCAGTTACATTGTAACACCAAGACTAACATTCATATGGTCAAAGTAACTGATAGAGGATCAAGATTGAGTTTGGAGAAACAAATACGAAAGAATACAGGGTACTAACATATTGAATAACGCAACCACCTCTTCAGTGCTCACAAAGCTTAGCATTTCGGGTTGTATTTGTCTTTCAATGTATAGTCGTCTGAGCGGTAAGATTGATATCGGACCTGAGAAAGAAATGAGCGGTGTGGCATAACATTGCAAATAGAGATCATGAAACCTGGTCTGAAGTAGTTGTCACTCGCGACGCCGAGGCGATGATCGGAATCAGCATCAGTTTGACGCGCGGTGAATGATGTTGTAATCCCGTGTGCTCTCCGATTTGCCAAACTCGCTTCCGCAAGCAAACCCAAGGGGTTCAATGCATTGTCGGGAAGGGAGTGTAATTTTGGGGAAGCCGAAGAAAGAGGAGCGCTCTGGGCGTGATAATTTGGTTGTGGGGGTGGTGATGGTGATTGCAAGAGCGCCTGAGTTTGAGCTGTTTGAGCTACTGGAGACGGTGAGCGGGAAATCATGCCGGATGTCATACTCGGATTGCCGATGGACCTGAGGACGGTGTCCAGAGTCCGTTCCATTTTTCGGAGGGACCTTGTCAGGAGCTCGTGTTTTCTTGGACTTGAGTATGAGTGGTGAATATCCCACGAGGAACGAATGGGTTGATGGGCTCACTTGGATGACCGCTTTCCACGGTTAGACTCTTCGAAAATACATTCGTGATTGCCAACGAGACAACGCTTGCAGGGTGGACCCTGCTCGGCGCCAACACATTTCATTTTAAGGCGGCGACAGACGGTACAGGCGCTAGAGGAGGGGAATGAGGGGAGGAATGATTGCGGGATAGGATGATCTCACCGAGCGCCCCGGGTTGACTTTGGCTTGGGTTCGTCCTTTTCGGCTGCAGGACTAGGACCATCTGTGGAGTCATCATTGCGGGTCTTCTTTCTGGTGGGGTCGCCTAGCCCGCTGACGAGGGAAGATGGGCGCTTTCCGTTGGTATTGGGGGGCGAAAAGGACATGTTCTCGGTTGGAGGGGTGCCGATGGTGTCGGATCCCTGAGAGGAGGGGGAAGAGAGGTTATGGGGGAGGGCGAGGTGATGGGACATGGCCTGGTGCTGTGGCTGGTGCTGGTGCTGGTGCTGATACGGGTAGTAGGGGGGGTACAAGGACAGAGCAGGGTCGATCTGCGGGGAACGCGGCGGGGGCATGGTAGGCTGTGGGATGCGGTGGTCCTGGTGGTGCATGGACATGATGAAGTTGAACTTGTGAGATTGGTCGAGGTAATACTGCGGATAACAGGGGGTGGGAGACAAAGGCATGAGGATCATTTTGGAGGAAGGCAATAAAGGGACGACTTACGGGCGAATCGCTGGTTGATATAAGGCAGCCTGGGGGGATGAGGAAACGCAGGGATGTGCACCACGTGCGAATTGGAGATGGGAACTGTCGAGGGCGGGGGTGGCGCGGACGAGAACGACGGACGAGTAGGAAATCTGGTTCCACGCCGAATCCTCCTCGAGCCAGGTATTCAGTTCAACGCTCTGCGTTTCGTGCCAACCCCCTCCACGCCTCGCACGTCCAAATAGCTCTTGTACGTATTTTCGCTTCAGTCGCCCCTGTACTGCTGACAGACATGGGAGTCTTCTCTTAGCGCTTCACAGGCCTTCCGCCGACAAGCATCTACACCCATTGCACAGATGTGTGCCGCTAAGTTGATACCCGAGCTGTCCAGTCCGTCGGTCCGTCTCTTCTTGATGTCATCACCCGTCCTTGTCTGGCCTCGACCGCGTTACGACACTTTGTAAATCCATGTAGGACACTGCACCGCACCATCTCTCTCTCCAGATCCCTCCCGGTCCCCTTGTCCGCGATACCACAGTGCCAACACAGCTCAGTATGTGGCATGGGAGCGCGTGCTCCCCATCGATGATAGACAAGAATAGACACCAAACTGTCGATTCCCTCCCGAGGTCGTCTTTCTCCTCCATCTCTAATGGTGGGACAATTTAATTTCTCATTGTTCTCCCAAAGAAGAGATAACCCTGGCGACTCACTGCCAGGGTGTCGCCTAGTTCCTAACACATCATTCTGGCCATCTAACCGTGAGGTGGTCCACGGTTTGTCACGTTGTCCTGCATGTCCATGCTCATCTGAACCACGCCATCCAACTTCTAAGGTTTCGAGTACCCTGTATTATTGGCAAGTCGCTCGCGTGCGCAGCCTCAAAAAAGCTTGCCCTGAGTACAAACCCATGTTTAATATGCAGGGACACACTCATTGGGAGGTTGTGGAGTTCTCACTACCTCCCTATCACCCTTCTCTACACCATTGCCATGCAGTAGTCCAAATCGAGGCAGCCGACCAACATTTCTCGTTTGTGTTGAAGCCATGCTTCTCATGGCAGGCTCATCAGATAGATCGGATCTAGTGAACTTTCCATGGATGGATTCTCGTGTATCTTATCTTTGAAGTGCTAACAATATCCTCCCATATCAATTCGTCCCCGACCTCCGAGATGCCAGTAGCTAAAGCTCTTCCCTGAGGATGTGTAGCCAATTGGCATCCGCAAGGAACACTCCAAGAACTGGGTGTCCCTTCGCTCTCTCAGCATGTGTATAGTTTCATATTATGCAGGAGTCATTAACTGCGGTGAGTCCGCTTGATATGTTTGTGCGATGTGTGGACGTTTTCTTATCTATGTTCCATATTCACGTGGGCATGAATCAATTGCGCAAGATCCTTGACCCTCTTTTGGCCGTGGCCAGCCAATTATCGCAGTCGATTACCCCTGTAGCGTCCCCCACAGGATAGTGATTCCCGTTCACGGTTGGGAAAGTTGATCAATGAGGGGTGGTTAAACCGTGACTACATGGCTCGAGGGCTCCGGAGTCGTTGGGTATGTCTCTGAGGGTTTCTCGGTCAGTTTACACTTTGCGACATGGCCGGTGAGCACGGGTTACTGCCAAGCATATTTGATTGATCCCTTTAGACTCCACGACAATATCCGTATCACAGATTTCAAGGTCTTGCGCCGTTATGAGGTTTACATAGCTGACAATGATCTTACTCATGGAAATAAACTCCTCGAGACAACAACGGGCCCTCCGTTATTGTTCTTTAATAGTAACAAGGCGGACATACACCGAATTTTGAAGCCTCCGACCTCTTTTATGTGAAAAATATGATCCATCAAGAATTGCATTCAACGGAATATACCGTTCGGATTGGGTATGTATAAACCTGGGAAATCAGTGCCTCAAAATAAATTGCTTGACGACGTCTTTGGTCTCATCGGACATTACTCGCGAAGATTCAAAAGACTGGTCGTGGGCCCCTTGAAAGTGGTGTTTCGTGTGCTATTCAATACCCGAATTTCCGCTGTCTCATGGGTTTCCCCGTTATTTGAAGCCCGACGCTTTTACCACAT
Organism: Boletus sp. MG95; assembly: GCA_003313155.1. Lineage (NCBI taxonomy): Eukaryota > Fungi > Basidiomycota > Agaricomycetes > Boletales > Boletaceae > Boletus > Boletus sp. MG95. The sequence goes on along the minus strand of QGOH01009151.1, from coordinate 25,645 downwards.
ACAGTACGGAAGGAGGTGCATCTAGGGGGTTCTGGCCATGACGAGACCCACCTATCGGCCATCGAGTTGGAGTTGCTGAGCTCGGATAGATTCTCACATCTTGTGAGGATTCGATACCCCAACAAGTCTCCCCCCCTGTCCACCTCTCTAGGAATCGCGCAAAACATTTCTCCCAACACCTTGCTACATCTCCAAAATGAAGTCAAGAGCTATCGTCAAGCCGTCTCTCGGTCCTTCTGACGCGAACCTTTCCCCGTCTTGACAATGTTAGAAGGTTGCGTAGCACGCAAAGAAATCAGAGACGATCCCTGTGCACTTGATTGTCAGTAGTAGTTCAATGATATGGGTAAAAACGAAATATGCACCACGGTCAAGCCACGGTTGAGCAAACCCCGACTTTCTTGGTGACGTGACTTCAGCTCCTTATCCCCCCGCTGACACGGTTCCTGTATCAACAATCTGAGTAATGTGAGCGTAACAGGCGTCGACTTGTATACTTCATCTGATTGACAGTTGCAGCCGGCAGCGACCCGGTTCTGAGATTACAGATCAAACAGTTGGTTGACAAGTCGTTTCTCGAGCGCCGTGTTGTAATGCTACCGTAGTACGAGTGTTTATCGCACGATCCGCAAATCCAGGAGGTGCTGTGCACATCCTACCCGTCTTGGGAGCTGGTCCCATTGATTAATACTGATAGTCCGCGGTTCAACATTCAACGTTCGACGTCGGTGCGGCTGTAATATCATGGGTTTGGAAAGCCAGTGGTTGTCGGCCACAGGTTCTGATGCATTATTTCTTCGGAGGTGTTTTGCTGATCAGTGTCTAAGAAGTTAAAACTATCGGGCGATGGTTTATGTGAATGTATGCCTGACTCTGTGCAATCTACTCAAGTTCTACGATGGGCTCTACTTGACGTTCAACGGTCAAGTGTCACAGGGCCGACGAGTCGCCAACTGACACCTCAGACACGGATGAATCGGGCCAGGCCCACCAGCGGGTCCGCACTTGATTCTTGTGGCACCCGGTCCTTGCCTCCTTGCAGAAAAAACAAACCCTGATTTTTTGAGGGTTAGGTGATCATTGACTTGACATGGCGACCTACAGCACACACTTGGCTTCAATCTCACCATCTAATGGCCAGGAATTAGAAGCTTCCGTTCTCAACGATCTCTACTCAGACGAAAACTTGAATCCTTGGACCAGTGTCGCTGGTTCGGTACCGAATTCGGAATTCTATTCCTAAAAATATCGAGTGGTAGTTCGAGACAGCAAGTGATGAAGATCGGGGGGTTGGTCGACGTTGTTCTATGCAAACCGCTCACTCGCAGTCTTCGCAGCCTAGCTATGGAACATCAGAACTTCGGACGCTTTATTGTGATACACATAAACGTTGGCGGGAGACACCGACCAGCGGCAACGCCAGGAATCCATTCCGTAAGGAGGTACACTGTCGCTGGTGCGATTGTGTCCTTTATGCTCGAGTTCTTTTCTTCGACTTGGAGAGACTTGGGTTCGTGGGAACACTCTACAAGCGGAATCGTTCGTCAGTGTGCACAAGTATCAGTGTGAAGTGACCTTCAATATACGTGCATCCGAATTGTTGTCGACAAAGAGTCGAAAGTACCGCGTGTGAGCGGGTCTTTGAACTCGTTTATCACTTGAACACAGATACTAGGCAAATGGCTTGGAGCCCCGATCGGTATCCGGGGCAATTCGAACGGGTTAGCCATTTACTAGGGGAACCGATACGAGTTCCTCGACATGGCAATCGGCACAGAGAGTAACGGTACCGAAGCGTTTTCATTTCGGAAAGCGGCATATGGAGTCTCTGCCGAAGTCTCTATGTCCATTGGGTAGGAGCTCAGATCTGCGGGGAGACATGGAGTCGAGTCCAAGGAGAGACAGTAAGCAGGCGGTGGAACGACAAGTGACGGAAATCCAAAGTCTAAAATGAATCCATAACGTCGACGCGAGACATGGGGTCTACCGGGTGATTGACACAGGGACACTTTGAACGCAAGGAAATCCCGCAACAACGTCGAGCTCTTGACTGTTCTCAGTAGCCTGAAAGAGAACAAAGCCGTACTCGGCAGCCCGGCAGGAAGATCCCGTGAGCCCATGTCCCCTCGGAGATTGAAGCGGTATCTGAAAGTAGCTTTGCTTGGGTTGTGCAGGGCCGGGTGGCTTTGATGCGCGTTCACAGATACTCTTCCCCCACCACTTCTCGAACGCGGCCATGAGCCATCAAGCACGTCCTTCGTTGGTGCTGGCACCATCAGTAAATACTACTACGTATGTTTTTCCAAAGCCTCCAAACTCATGTTCACATACTGACGCGTCGGTCTGTGGACCAGCGTGGTGACCACGACAACAACGACGACCACGTATGCCCCTATCCAATTGCCACCCTTACCCCCGCCTTCGGAGCCCAAGAATCCGAAGGACTATCCTTTGTTACACGCCAACTTACCTGCATCTCTTCGGAGATTCTCTCTCGTTTTTCCAGGAGGCACTCACGCTACCTTTCGAGATGGTGAAGATGGTGAGGAGGAGATGCGGGAAGAAGAACCTGTCGCAAGCGGGGTTGGTTGGAGGATGCTCAAACTCGAGGAAGCGATCGAACAGGGCAAGGTGGTTGATCTTGTCGAGGCGGTCGAGCGCTTTGGTAGAAAGCGGTCACACGGAGTCGACAACATGATGGAGGGAGTGGAACCAACGATCGAGCGAGAGGCGCATACCCCTCCGAGAAAGAAAGCGAGACCCTCACATATACCTCCAATCACTACGATGAATGCCGCAGCGCCACCTTCACCTCTCCCGTCTCCCCATGGCTCACCATCACCACAGGCAATATGGCCTTCTGCACCTCCAAGCGGCGCCTCCTCACCGCATCCGCAGCCCCCTCTTCAGCCCGATCTCGCTCTTACAACGCTGTTGACACTCCCATCACTATTGACACATTTCACAAATTTGCCGCAGCAGTTACAGTCGCATTTTCTGCTCACTCTTTTACGGCATTCTCCGTTACCAGTTCTCCGGACCCTCCACTCTGTCTTAACCCCGACTTTGGCGCGGGATTTCTTGACACTCCTTCCCCCAGAGCTTGTATCACACATCCTCAGTTATCTCCCATACTCAACGCTTGCACGAGCTTCGCGAGTCTCGAAATCCTGGCATGCTATCATTGATTCAGATCCAATGCTCTGGAGAGACCTGCTCAAGAGCACAAAAATCTGGTTCGGAGGTGATAGTGAACGAGCTTTCGCACGGTCTATCTATGCACGTCGTCTCGCGGAAGCCCGTAAGATACCTTCTACTCTACCCCTCCCTCACCCATACAAATTACTCTTCAAATCGCGACACCTTACTCGGACACGTTGGGTAACAAACGAGATGCCGAAACATCATACATTCCCCGCTCACGGAACTTCTGTCGTGACCTGTCTATTGCTTTCGCACGGGCGTATCATATCGGCATCAGATGATCACTCAATACATGTTTATTCACCAGTGACGGGCGAGCTCTTACAATCCTTGGATGGTCATGACGGAGGCGTTTGGGCTTTAGCGGCCACCAAGGATACTCTAGTGAGCGGTTCCACTGATCGCACCGTCCGGATCTGGAACCTGGCCACTGGACGATGCACTCACGTATTTGCTGGGCATACAAGCACCGTTCGTTGCCTTGCTATCGTCAAGCCTGAATGGGTTGAGGTTGAAGGTGAAGGTGGTGTTATTTCTAGGGAGAAATGGCCCAAGCGATCTGTGATTGTGACTGGGAGTCGCGATCACTCTTTACGAGTATGGACATTACCTCGTCCAGATGACCCTGAATATCGATGGGTGGGTGCGGATGACGCGGATGTCGAGTTGTCTGAGGTAGGCTGCTGCTACTGGCGTTGGTCTTTGTCTCATCTGATTCCTTTTATATATATAGGAAGATATCGATGAAAATCCATACCATAAATTGCATCTCGAAGGTCATGATCATGCAGTTCGCGCCTTAGCCGCTCGTGGCCGTACTCTTGTATCTGGTAGCTACGACTGCACCGTGCGGATATGGGACATTATTACGGGCGAGTGCAAACTGATCTTGGTTGGCCATACTCAAAAGGGTAAGCTGCTCTGTGTCTCGCACTTAAGATCTTACGTGTTTATGGCATATCCAGTGTACAGTGTTGTGTTGGACCTCAACCGGAATATCGCATGTTCAGGATCTATGGATGGGACTGTTCGCATCTGGAATTTGCGCAACGGACAATGTCAGCATACACTAACAGGGCATACTTCTCTGGTCGGTTTGCTAGGACTTTCACCGTCTTTCCTTGTCTCCGCCGCGGCCGACTCCACACTGCGTATTTGGGACCCAGACACTGGTGAACTGCGCCACACGCTTGCCGCCCATGCTGGTGCCATCACATGCTTCCAACACGACGAGTTCAAAGTTCTTAGTGGGTCCGATGGAACGTTGAAAATGTGGAATATTCGTGATGGAACGGTCGTGCGAGACCTGCTCACCGGAATTAACGGCGTATGGCAAGTTGTCTTCGAGGGCAGATGCTGCGTGGCAGCAAGCAACCGCAACACAACAACTATGCTCGACGTCTGGGACTTTGGAACCGAAGGCGACGACGATTGGATCGGAGAACCACCTGGTGGGATATACGATGACGACACGGAGGATGACAGTGAAGTAGAGGGGCAGACAGATGCAGATGCAATGGACCAAGACCTCGAGGTTGACCCAGCAGAACAGTCAACAGAGCAAGGAGGACCGGTCCGCGATATTGTTGATGATAACGACCCCTCACGTATCCCATCTGACACGGAGGACGAGTCGATGGAGCGAGGTGACGGGGTTGGGAGCTCAAAATGGGCGAGAAGCACGTCCTCCCGGCCGACGGTTTCGCATCGTAGCAGAGCGCTGGCAGGAGAGAGCTCGCTGAGGCGGAGTAATCCTCTCCCTTTGGATGGTATACCTGCACGCTTGCCGATGAACGAGACGCCGACACGCCCAAGGATACGGCCAGCCGCAAGAAATGGCGGCAGACGGTAGCACTTTGGCTGATGGTAGACGTCCTCTGAACACAGTTGGTGCATCAACTTATTTCCGTTGCAGCTGGCTTTGGACGTTTCTTGCGACATTCTTACTTTAGGGAACCGTTCGTTGACTCCTCCATGGGGGTACTCCCCCGATTCGTTCGTTAGGGATGGTTTTTATGTTGGACGGTTGTACGAGGCACTTAGATTAACATTAACATGTTCGGATTACAAAGTAGTCGTGGGAAATAGCTAATAACTTATGGCCACTTCCCGCCGCAAGGCTCAAACTCGAACGGTATCGATGGACTCCTTCGACAACTTCCAGTATGATTCCGCCTCTTCTTACGGTGGCGCCCACAGCGTCGTCGACGACAACTCCTCCGTCTACACCGCGACTACCAACACCCCAGTCGATCTCAGCACCCTCTCTATCGCCGACGATCGTTCTCTTGTCTCTTCCACCGACCGCAATGGCCACCATCACCATGCCTCACGTTCCACGATAGATGAGGATTTCGATGCTGTACTTGACGACTTGAAGGACGAAGGCTCCGTCAATCTACCACCGCACGCCTGCAGGTGTGTAGACCATCTATCTCACTTCAACTCTCTGCAACTAATGTTCGCTATCTAGTTACTGTGGCATTCATTCCCCAGCGTCGGTCGTCAAGTGCCTTGTTTGCTCCAAATGGTTCTGCAACTCTCGCGGAAACACCTCTGCGTCACACATCGTCAATCATTTAGTCAGGGCCAAACACAAGGAAGTGATCTTGCATGCCGAGAGTCCACTCGGCGAAACAACTCCAGAATGCTACAACTGTGGTAGCAAAAATGTTTTCATGCTGGGTTTTATACCTGCAAAGAGTGATACCGTCGTTGTTTTATTATGCCGGTATGGTTATCCTCTTTGACTACATCTACCTACTCACACCCACGCTTTCAGTCAACCTTGCGCAGCAACTACGAAAGACATGTCATGGAATGCCGCCCTCTGGGCTCCGTTGATCGACGACCGATCTTTCCTTTCCTGGTTGGTGAAACCTCCTAGCGAGACCGAACAACTTCGCTCCCGTCAGATCTCATTTAATCAAATCAACCGGCTAGAAGACCTTTGGCGCGAAAATGCCAATGCCACCCTTGAGGATCTAGAGAAGCCTGGTATCGACGACGAGCCACAATCAATTCTGATGCGATATGAGGATGCTTACCAATATCAGAACATCTTTGGTCCCTTGGTCAAGATAGAAGCGGATTACGACAAACGACTCAAGGAGAGCCAGACCCAAACAGACATCACTGTGCGTTGGGACCTCGGTTTGAATCAGAAGAGGGTGGCATGGTTTTATTTGCCGAAACTTGAGAGTGGTGAAGTAAGGCTTGCGGTGGGTGACGAGTTGAGGGTGAGGTATCAAGGTGAATTGCATAAGGCCTGGGATGGAGTCGGCCATGTCATCAAAATACCGAACAGTAGGCCAGCCCTTCACAATTTTGTTCCTCACTAGCTAATCCCATTCGCAGACGTATCTGATGAAATTGGATTGGAGCTTCGAAGAACAGAGGGAGTTCCCACTGACATTACCCATGGTTTCTCGGCCGACTTCGTCTGGAAGTCAACCAGCTTCGATCGAATGCAACTAGCTATGAAGACATTTGCAGTAGACGAGAAGAGCGTGAACGGTTATATCGTAAGCATGGGTTGAGAGCTTATTATGCATTGGACAGCGTTAATGCGTAGAGCTAGTATCACAAACTCTTGGGTCACGAAGTGGAGCCCCAGGTTCTTCGAACTCAGATGCCCAAACGCTTCTCTGCACCTGGGCTCCCAGAGTTGAACCATTCACAGATGTACGCGGTCAAGAGCGTCCTCCAGAAACCACTTAGCCTTATCCAAGGCCCTCCCGGAACTGGCAAGACAGTCACCTCCGCATCGATCGTCTACCATCTGGCGAAGATGAACCCTGGTCAAGTGCTCGTCTGTGCACCCTCCAACGTTGCCGTCGACCAATTAACGGAGAAGATACATGCCACGGGCCTGAAGGTTGTCCGCCTTACAGCCAAATCCCGGGAAGCACTGGATTCTAGCGTTGCGTTCTTGACATTGCATCAGCAAGTCGCAAATAGTACCACTCATGTTGAGCTTCAAAAGCTCATTCAATTGAAGAACGAACAAGGGGAGCTGAGCTCAAATGATGAGCGCAAATACAAGACCCTCATCCGCCAGTGCGAGAAGGAGATCTTAAGTGTGGCAGACGTGATTTGTTGCACATGTGTTGGTGCTGGTGATCCGAGGTTGAGCAAGTTTAAGTTCAGAACCGTCCTCATTGATGAAGCGACTCAAGCTGCTGAACCAGGTACGTCTTGCACAGCTTCTCTGTCATCAATGACTTGAACCTTGATGCCTAGAGTGTATGATTCCTCTCGTCCTTGGTTGCAAACAAGTTGTCTTGGTTGGTGACCATCAACAGCTCGGACCAGTCATTATGAACAAGAAAGCTGCCCGCGCCGGCCTCACGCAGTCGCTTTTTGAGCGCCTCGTTGTCCTTGGCAACCGCCCAATTCGACTTCAAGTTCAGTATCGCATGCACCCGTGTTGTTCTGAGTTCCCATCCAATATGTTCTATGAAGGCACATTGCAGAATGGTGTCACTGCCCCTGAGCGTCTCCGCAAGAACGTCGACTTCCCCTGGCCTGTCCCTGATACTCCAATGTTCTTCTACCAGAACTTGGGGCAGGAAGAAATATCGTCTAGTGGGACGTCTTTCCTTAACAGGTATGTAGCACTCCATTACTCCCGAGATGAGCTCATACATTGTTCACAGGACGGAAGCCTCAAACGTGGAGAAGATTGTCACGAAATTCTTCAAGTCTGGTGTTGTTCCTGCTCAGATTGGTGTCGTTACACCATACGAAGGACAGCGCTCCTACATCGTCAACTACATGCAATTTAATGGTTCGCTTAAGAAGGACCTGTACAAGGAAATTGAAGTTGCTAGTGTAGATGCATTCCAAGGCAGAGAAAAGGACTATATCATCCTCAGCTGTGTTAGGAGCAACGAGCATCAAGGCATTGGTTTTCTAAACGATCCTCGACGGTTAAACGTCGCTCTCACTCGCGCCAAGTATGGCATTGTCATTCTTGGGAACCCAAAAGTCTTGAGCAAGGTAAGCTACACTGGAAAACTTATGTATGCCTAGATTGCTTAGTGTTCGTCCACAGCACCCCCTGTGGCACTACCTGCTCACCCATTATAAGGAGAAGAGCTGTTTGGTTGAAGGTCCGCTTAACAACCTCCAGCCCAGCATGATCCAGTTCAGCAAACCCCGCCGCGCTCTCAAGATGGATTCGTTCCGCCGACACGAGACCAACGCGCGCGAGTACTTGCCCAGCAGTGGCACTGGGCGCTCTGGCACCCCGAGTCGCTTTGACGCTAATTTCTATCGTACCCATGACGCCCTTGCATACATTCCTTCCGACGTACAGTCCTTACGTTCACAGGCAACCTACTCGTCCGGTCTCCCCATGTTCGCTGCAACTGGAGGTTTCCCTCCTGGTGTGCCTCGTGGACCTGGCGGTGCGGGCAAACGCAGTGCTTATGGAAGCTACGCCAGCTCCATTATTTCTCAGGATGCTGGCCCGCCTAGTAGTGCCAGTATCAGCGGCGGCAGCTTGGGTGGACCGCTGTCCTACTCCCAGTCAGACCGCCTTCGCAGACGTGGCTCGTTCTCTTCGGCAGCCGGAACTGACATGGGAAGCATGAGTGGATACGACTACAAGAGCCAGGACGGGACGACGGATGCGGACGACATGAAGAGCCAATACACCGGGACCCAACCCGGTGTCACTGTGTTCTAATATCTTCACGGTGCCGACAACTACTTTGACTCAGTGTAACTCGATGGGTTTGAGCACCTTTCGTGGCCTGCTCTCGCAACTGACCGAACGTCGGCATGCACTCCCTTACGAGGGTGCATTTCGTGGCCCATCGTGTCAATCAACCTTCCTATCGCAAGCAATCGCGTTCCTGGTACTCCCATCGACTGTCCGCCCTATGCTGTCTGCTATCTCGACGGCAAGGTAGCTCACCCATTAGCAATTCTCGTGGAAATGATTGGTGTCACCGTTTCGAGCCGGGCATTGTTATACACATTATGCTCCAACTATGTGACTAATTATGATGAATTCGAGGTCATGAGGTCGACTAAACTATTGTATTGCCGCCATGAACTCAAATGAATAACCGCGGTAGACACGTAAGTACAAAAGGGTGTATTCAGACCCGTTGAGAAGTACGCTCTCAAAAAGAGTTGATTGTTATCATGCTTTGCGTGTGCCCCTCCTGGGGCCAGCGGAAGTATCCTCGGAAATGGCTCTCCGATGCGATGAAGGAGGCGCTGACTGAGCCGTATGCTGCGCCTGCACGGCATCCCCTGTCGGCAACATACGAGCTTGTGTGAAGAACAGCCTTGCGTCCCTCTCCGCGATGTTCTCGATGTAGTACGTGTTTCCTAGCGTTAGCTTAATTTTCGGGAACCACTGGTGGATGGCTGATACACAAACCTCGGGGAACGAGGAACATCCCGCCGGTGGTGATGATGAAGCTAGTTTCGTGTATGAAAACCGACACAGCCCCTTGAATCACATAAAACACCTACGAAGAAACCTGGAGCTTCACGAAGGCTGAAAGAGAAAAAAAGTGGTCCACGCACGTATGTGTTATCCTTGGTAGACTTGCTTGGTTTTTGGGACTTTGGAGGTATGTGCATTTGACCAGCCGCAACAAACTCGCCCTCGCCAAAGATCTTTTGGAAAAACCAATGACTGTTTGCAGCCGGTTTGGGTTCGATCATTTTGGCCAAGAAGGCAACACCTGAAGTTTCGGGTCGTTCAGGTCAGCCTTTCAATCGTGCCGTGCTTAGCTTTGATGCACTCCTTACGTCGTGAAACTTCCTCTTGGGTGTCATAGTCAATAACAGTCGCATTAGTAGGCGTGTTTTCGTCCCATCCCTCCTCCGGGTCGAACGGCGTGTCCCTCCCTGTACTCTTTCCTCGAACTCCTGCTCCTCGTTTACGCTTGCCTGCTTTACCAAGAGGTTTAGTTGGCTCCTGAGGGATGCGGACAATTTCCTTGATCTGGGGAACTAGAATCAATTCAGAATCACGGCGCCCGTAGACAACCCTCTCTTGCCGCCACCACTCCAAGGGCTTGAAACGGTGGCGTCTCCCGCGTCGCACCCCTTCTGGGGTAGGGGAATCTGCAAACTGTCTGAGTCAAGAGCATGCACCGGCCTCGCGATACGCACGCTCGACAGGGGTTTTGATAACACGTTTCTCTGGTCGTGGCTTTTTGGACTTGGCTTGCTCTTTTCTCGACTTCTTCGCTGGCGGTGCGTCCTCTTCATCATCCTGCGCGTTCTCAACCTCTTCGAGACCCTGTACAATATCATCTTCTAGCATGTTTGCATCGTATGGTTCAGAATTTATTTGTTCATCTTGTTCCACCGGATCTGCTCTCCGCTTGCCCTTGTCGACCTTCCTGGACTGCGCAACAACTGCTTGCTCCGCTTCTGCAACCTCTTCATCCTGTCCTGCATCCCCGAGACTGGCTTCAGGGGTTTGTGATCTCGGTGGGCTATCGTCGCGTTGTGGAGGTTGGAAGTCGTCAAACGTTCCTGGGTTTCCATAATCGAAACCGGGGTCCGGAGTTGGTTCATGGGCAACAAATGACTTTGAGAGAGCCGATGAAGCTCGCCCATTGGTCGTCGACGGTCGCACGGACGGGTGCGCCCTTGGGGAAGGGATTTGATCATAATCGATTTCGGACACGCGCGTAAGAGAGCGGGAAATAATAGGTCGCCTGGAGCTATCGGGAGCATACAAGGGGTTTGTGTTGGTGAAATAAGCCAGGGGACTTCCTTGGTTGCCTGTAAGATCCCAAGCATGAGCTTGGTACACTTACGCTAGTCTGCTGCTCACTCTCAGCCAATTCCATGGACATCTCGCCATATTCATCTACTTCCGCGACGGGAGGGGGGACAATAGATATACGCTTTTTCTTAGACTTTATACGTGGAGGTGTTCGATTGTCAGCTTGCTTTATGACCTGCTCGAAGGGCTCGAACTCGTCCGAGTTTCGGTCGACATAGGCGACGGCCATCCCTGTCTTCTTTCCGCGAGCAAGATCATCGGCGCGGAAGGGGATGTGTTCTCTTGGAGGACCCCTTCGTGTCCCGAGAGAGGACTTTCTGCGATCAGCGGACCCTCGGGGCATCGCGAGCTGTCGTCGTCGTCGGTGGTGGTGGCAGGAAGCTCGGGATCGTGGGGAAAACAAACAAGGCATCGCGCGACGCGATAATTTGTCACGCTATGTCACGTGTAGTAATTGTCACAGTAATGAACTAGCTACTAGCTGAGGGAGAAGACCTCGCCATGGCCGACTTGAGTAGCGAAAGCGTCGTCCCATGCCGCATCTTCTTCCTCCTTGCCCCCGCCCCGCTCACTGCCGCCTGAGTTGTCAGCTCCTGAACACTACGCGGTGGCTCTGCTGCAATGTACTCGCGAGACCCAGGCGGGTGTGGGTTGCTCCGGAAGTGCGACTGCTCATCCCAAACCCTCAAGTCCAAGTCCACTTTCGCTGCCTTCAATCCCTGCCTCTCCCCTACGACGATGGGCCAGCTCCTAACGACCACCTTCTGTGGCCTGATCATGACCTCTCCGGTGCGGTTCGGGTCCTCCCAGACCATAGGCCGTGCCAGCCCAGCGTGCTTCCTCTGCACGCGACCAGCCGTCCCTGCGAACGACGCCACATAGGACAATGTGTTTTTGTCCTTGCCCCTCCAATCATCTGCCAGGCGGCCTTTGCGTTCCTTCGTCATCAAAAAGGTCTGCAGTGGTGAATATTGTGCGTAGCTCAAGCCACCAGAGGGATGTGGTAGGTGCTCGATTTCCCTGCTGCGCGGGTTGGATCGACGCCGCTGTGAGAACTGAGTAGCGACGAGGTCGTGCCACGGAGTAGATGACTTGTTCATGTTGCTGAGCTGGTAGGAGGTCACATCATCGGCTTGTTCACGAGCTGTCCGCTGCTTGAGGAAAGTATCTCGGCAAGCACGTATTTTTTCGAGATACTCCGCAAACTCCTTGCGTGTCATAACTTCGAGGTTGGAAATGTATGGCTGTCGCCAATGTTCTGGGCTTTCTGTTTGGGAAATATAGTCGGAATCGACAATGTGTTCCTCCGCTGAATCCTCTCCGAACCACGCCTTCTGCTGGGGAGTTATTTTGAGCTCGTCCCAGTTCTTGATCCACGACGACTGTGGTTCTGCAGAGTTCCATTCTGTCTGGTACTCTGGGGTGTCGATGTTCTTTACGGTGATGCAGGCACCGCGACGACGGAGAGGGAGGGGGCGTTTGAAGCCCCAATGACCACGGTGGGCATCACCGCCGTGTGTGGTGTAGACTTGGCTGATGCGAGGGTCGAAAGAGGAGAACTTGGAGTGTTTGAGGAGCGTCCCAAAGGTCGAACGAGTCAGCGGTGAGGACGGCATCTGTCCAAGTACTGACCGAACCCGACTCGTAGTTTTTGCGTGAACGCCGGCATCTTCCGGGAGGATACATAAACGAGCGCGCGAGACAAGTCAAACACAAACCCAACGACGTCCAAATTACTGTTCATCCTCCTGCACATGCAAACGTCAAGGATGGACGGTCCAGACAAACGTCGAAGATGAATGTTTAGGGGTCGTCTCGAAAACAATCCTTGCTGATGTTCCTCCCATTGGTCGAGGGACCAGGACGCAGGATCACCTGGAGATGTCCACATTCATTTATCTTCTTTGCAGTACGATATGTAGCAGTACAACACTAATAGTGAGTTTCTGTTCTGCACAACGAGCGCGTCAACCTCAGTCTCTGAATACTGTACAGGTGGTGAATGCATTTCAACGCCAATCGGATGTGAGTGTTTGTGTTTTTATCGCGTTCAAGCAATGTATTCGATCGAGCACCGAGGATGAACATCCTGGTAAAAGAACACATCCCGCCCGCGAGGGTCCCTCTCTAACTGAGGGTGTCGTGCGAGGTTCCTAGGGAGCCAGCGGCAGTCGGAGGTGGATGGGGAGTTAAAGGCGAGGCTGAGGTGTTCCACAACCATCTGTCGGCTTTCCTCACAGCCTTGCGTTTGGGCTGACATCTTTCCTTCCTAGCAACCCCATCAACGCGAAGCACAGTCAGCCAGACTAGCACCAGCCTTGGATGTGATGAAAGTGTATCCTGTACATACAGACTTGAACTAGTGTGAATGAAGTTGATATGATCCTGCACCTTCTCTCGCGCCAGTCAGCCGAGTGGCGGGTAGTCGACTGTCTCCTTCTTTTTCGCGCGCATTGCGGCATACCCCCGCCCTCCGTCCAAAAACCAACACGCGTCTGCGACTTCGTTTAGTCCATCGTCGTTCGTGTTCGATCCCGGTTTTGCTCCCTCTTTTTTTCGTTTTTATTTGGCCGCCGAACTGGACCGGTCGCTTATTTCTGGTCTTTCCGTCTCCAAGCATTCTCATCATCCCAGTCCCTGCGGATTTCACCGCTTTCCTCTGTCAACAGCCTTGCCGGGTCGCGTTTTTGGGAGGTAGGCACACGCTGTTCCTTTCTACACCACCTAAATTCACCACCACCGCTCCAGTCGTCCTTCCAAACCGAAAGTGAACCATCTCTTCCCTCCAACGTGTAGTCCGTATTGAGTTCAGATCCTGCAGTGCTTTCTCCTTCAAATGAGATGTACCACCGCACGTACCCATCAGTTCGTTCCGTGCCTTCGTCCTCCAATATTTCCGCTACGCCGTCGCCCAGTCCGCGTCTAGCACCACTCCTCCCACCCGCCGCCCTTGATAACTTGTCAAGCAAATCGTCAGGCCTCCTACTCAACCAGTCCTCTGTCGATGTGTCACCAGAGGTTCGTGCAGCGTCCAAAGACCCGACATTTTGCGGGATGCCATTGAAATATGTATCGTGAGTGCCATCCATGCCCATGGTCACCTCACCAACTAAAAAAAAAAAATTGTCCCTTCAAGGCTTGTTACCCTCGCTGTGCAGAATGCATCATTATCCATAGTGATGCACTATTCACGGGTTTCCACCCCGGCCCATCTATCATACTCTCCAGCTTCAGCCGTCCTTTTGGGGGAGATTTTAAAGGGTTCAATATCCTTCTTGATCGCACTGTGCAGGGCCAAGGATGCAGATCTACCTTTATCTTCCCGCAAGTCTTTCTGGGGTATCATCTATTCGTTTGCTCCCTGGTCCGCTCCCTTCCGTCAAGTATGCAGCGAGATTTTCAGCACCGATTGCTGGAAGCTCTCAATTCCTGCCCTACTTTACGTCGTGCAGAACTCCCTCCAATTCGTCGCCATTGCGAACTTGCCTGTCGCCTCATTCCAAGTCGCATACCAGATGAAGATTTTGACCACTGCTGCATTCTCCGTTGCGCTTCTTCGGAGGAAGCTCTCGTCAACGAAGTGGCTTTCATTATTCTTCTTGGCTATTGGTGTTGGCATCGTTCAAGTCCAAACTTCCACCTCGAATACCGGACCTCGCGAAATTCGAGTGGGCAGCGCTCACGACGCAGCACCACTGCACATCCATATCATGAGCCCACTCAAAGGCTTTGGTGCCGTCACAGCCGCTTGCTTCACATCTGGTTTAGCTGGGGTGTACTTCGAGATGGTTCTCAAGAATTCGAAGGCCGATTTATGGGTACGAAATGTCCAGCTGTCTCTGTTTTCTCTCCTCCCGGCTATCGTGCCCATCTTGTACGCCCCTCAGTTCCCCACATCCGATGGTCTCATAAGCGACATCTTCCGCAACTTTGGTGGCTGGGCGTGGGCTACTGTGATTATCCAGGTCTTCGGTGGTCTGATTACGGCGGTTGTCATCAAATATTCGGACAATATTCTCAAAGGCTTTGCCACGTCCATCTCCATCATTCTTTCCTTTCTCTCGTCGGTGGTACTTTTCGACTTTCACGTCACGCTCTCGTTTATCATTGGAGCTTCTACTGTGCTTGCTGCCACTGCAATGTACAACCAGCCAGCATCCAAAGAGCCCCACATCGCTATTTCCTCGGGGAGTAAAACACCCTTTCCAGATCTGTCGCTCGGCAAAAAGGACCCCATCCTCGGGGAATTTCCTACCAAGAAGCCGTCACCGTTTGGGAGCCCTCGAGCAATTGCGTCTGCCCTTGGACTTGGGGATAAGTCAGGGCCTTTGGTAGAGAAAGAGTACTTTTCGGAGATGGAATCTACGTCTCGGTACCTCAATGCACCTTACGGCTCGCCCTTCCCATCGCGCACCCCCACTCCCCGACCAGACGAGCGACTGTGATCCGCCATGGACACACCGGACAATTGAGTTCCTTTACCATACGACCTCTAACGTGATGACCAGATATACCCCGTTCTATTAGACGTTTGCAAGCCTATCTACAGCTATTGCTCGGCAACTGCCCCCTGCGTTGCGTAGTATCGACCCAATCCCAAGCAAGCGAAATTTATTTCACTTATATAACGTTGTTAACGCGCTCACCACGGTTTCCTATCGCTTTTGCATCAAATCCCTTTCTCGTTGTTCTCATATCTGCGGGGTATACTCGTGCGTCCTTCCGTTTCATTCTCTACGTTCTTTCTTGGTTTTATTCCCTTTCAACTTTCACCATCGCGCTTGGTTGATGCACGGGACAGAGAATTGTTATTTTGACGCACGAGTACCTGTAGGCGTTTGATGATATTCTTTTAGAGTAAACGTTCGCTGGCATTTTAGTCCGGTGTTAGCTGTAATATCCTTTAACCTTGGACCAAAAAATACACTCAACGGAGTCGTGCCGCGTGATCATATTGTACCATCCAGTCGATGCACTGCCACACACACCGACGATGCAAGCCAACGACCCGTACAACGGGCGGGAAGCAGAAGTAATCGCCCAAGTATGTGCTCCTGCCCCCCTACCTCGCACCGTTTTCCTGAGATCGCCATAGTTCACTGACGGCTATTCGTATTCCAAAACAAAACTAGACGCGAGTCTTCGCGAGTTGGCACAAGACCGCAAGTCGATCAAATCGTTCAAAGGCCAAGTCCCAGTGAAGAAAGACGACGTGGATGTTCTCGTACGTGTATTCGGTCTATCGACACAGACACCAGATATCTGACCGCATTCTCAGGTGAAGGAGTTTGACATCTCCCAAGCACAGGCGGAGAAAGCACTCTCTGAAAATAATGGTGATCTTGATAGGACCCTGCGCGCTCTGGTCGCCAGTTAGTTGGGGGTTGGGTTGACTCGACTCATTGTATCGTACGCTCGCTGTATTCTATCACAAAACGCTCTTTGTGCAGGAGAGGTAAGCTTGGATGGGACTATACTTGAAGCAGTCATAGACGATTCGTTTGGCTCGTGTGGATGAGCACGCTACATGGTCAGAGTGGCCGTCGATCGCTCCGGATTTGAGAAGAAATAAATCTCTTGAACCATAACTTGGTGGCCCCTCGACGCCGTCCACCGACAAAAATATTAAATGTCGATCGACCTGGAATGGCACAAACTCGACTCGTCTCTCGCAAAGACGTTGGTTGACGTCCTCAACAGACAGCTCACCCACACCCAACGACCCTCCTTCATCGGACCCATTGAAATAACAGGACTCGACTTTGGCACCAACGCGCCCGACGTCGAGCTCGTGGATCTGCGCGACATACATCGCGATTTCCTCGAGGACGATTCGGATGCAGAGTCTGAGCAGGACAACGTCAATGTGACAGAGGGTGCGGAGGGCGAGGCGGAGGACGAAGATGGGTTCGAGTGGGTGTCGCGAAGGGCGGCACGACGTGGACTGGCGGAGGACACCCTTGCCTATCACCATCTCCCGCCACATGTCCGGTATGGACGAGGACCGGCCGTGGACCCCTTTGCGTCGACGCCTGCGCTGTACCCAGGCCCAGGTTCGCCGCGGGATATGTGGAACGCCGCTGGCGTGATACCTATGAACAGGAGCATGTCGAGCATGGGCGATTTTAGACCCGCTGTCGCACCTAGACCGTCGTCTCCCGCCGTATTTCACCCTGGCCCGCTCATGTCGTCCCCTGACAAGGCGGGTTCGCCCTACGAATCAGCGTCGTCTGTGGCCGCCGTCTGCCATCTGGCGACCCGGCCTGCGTCACCGGACTCACCACCACTACCACCACCATCATCACCAGACCAGCAGCAGGTACGACCAGATATCCAGTTACACCTTCATCTGAATTGGCACTCGAACCTTCGCCTGACGCTCACGACCTCGTTGCTCATCAATTATCCATCCCTGTCTTTCATGTCGCTGCCGATCAAGCTCTCTGTGACGGGTATCGTGTTCAATGGCGAAGTTGCTGTCGCGTATGAGGGCAGTCGTGGCCGCGTTCATATATGCATACTGGACGAACTGGATCCGTATGGGCCTGCATGTCGACGAGAACGGGAACGGAGCCAGTCAAGTACACCACCAGACATTGATGACGATACAGGAGGGAAACGAGAGGGAAAGCTTCTGCCAGTTGGCCAGCGTTTGTTGCCATCCATATTGATCGAAAGCGAGATCGGTCAAGCAGACAAGCATGTGTTGAAGAACGTGACACGGGTCGAGCGGTTCATTCAGGATGTCATACGGAAAACTGTCGAGGAGGAGTTGGTTTTTCCAAACTTCCATACCCTCGTCATGGGTGACCAGTTACAATAGGACAACATGTATAATCGAGTCGGTAGAAATACAACGTGGGTGTACACCGCGTACTTGTCATACAAGTGACTTGCTCATGTATGGGCCATCGAGCTCGTAGCCAAGCTTTCGATAATAGTCTCGTGTGCCAACACCTGCAGATACCTTGTCAATGAATCATCCGCTGGATGAGCAACGGCTTACCCGAAATAACAGCCAGCTTTACGCTCCCGTGCTCCTCCCATGCTATCCGTTCTGCCTCCTCCATCAACAACGTACCAAAGCCCTGATGCTGGAACTTGGTCGGATCACGGCCATGCACCGGTACTGCTGTCCCATAGACGTGTAGTTCTCTCACTATACTCGACCCGCCCTCCGCGCCCTCCTTGCGAACTAGCTCCGATCTGAATGTGCCTTCATCTGAGCATTTGCGGAGACGCAATAGCCCAACGAGGATGTCTCGTTCAGAGTCTTCATAAGACAGGAATGTTTCCCATCCACCGTTCGCCGTGTAGTCCCGACGGAGAAGCTCCACCGATTCCGGTCGAACCTTGTGGTGGATTTCGTGAATCTGAAAATAACGTGGGTTCGTACACGCTAGCACGATAATATGGAAGGACTTACACCGACTTCACGGAAACGTACATCTCGACATTCCGCACCAAAATCTTTCATGCGATTTAGAGCAAGTTCCCGCAAGTTCCCCGAGTTTTCACAACCGCTCGTTACAAGAGGGAGTGGTATGTCTCTGTAAATGTATCAGTAGTATTCTATTCCAAGAACGATATAACTTACCTCTGGACCCGGTACACTCTCGTCCACGGGGGGACCAGCGCAAGGATACGAGCGACGACGTCAACCAAAATGTTGGGTGTGTAATTCTTGTATCGCCCGGTACGCCAAAGCTCGTACAGACCGGTTCCACGAATCACAAGCGTCGGATATATTTTAAGACCGTCGCTTCTAAAAGCAGGGTTTTCGAAATACTCCTTGAATTGCTCGAGATCTCTCTCAAGTCCAACGTTTGGGAGGTCGGGCATCATGTGTGCGACAACCTTGAAGCCAGCATCTTTTGCGAGATGGAAAGACTCGGATACTGCGCGAACTGTGTGTCCACGGTTAGTATCCCTCGCGACGTCTTCGTAAACGGACTGTACTCCGATCTCTAAACGAGTACATCCATAGCGGAGCATCTGACTGCAATTCGAAATGCTGAGGCGTCGTCCTCGGTCAAGGTCAGTTATCAGACTTGCCTGAGATGAGGACGAAGGCAGTAGTCGGGTCGAGTTTCGATGGTGATACCAATGGCTTTTGATTTGCTCTGCTCCGAGTAACGGACTGCTTCATCGACGTCTAGACCAGTGAATCCAGAAAGGGCATTGTGTAGCTGGGCAATAAATTTTGTGCGATAGTCCTCTGGCATGCTCATGAATGTGCCACCCATGATGATAAACTCGACCTGCAGGGTAGTTTGAATGACCATCCACAGTCAAGAAAAAATCACTACACGGACTTTGTCAACACTGTGACCAAGGGCTTTCAACTGCTCAATGCGGTTTCGCGTTTGTTCGTATGGGTCATAACGGGCTCGGATAGCACGCATACTCGTAGGCTCGTACCCAGTGTAGCTTTGAGTGCTGTAGTCGAAGTCGGAATCAGGTCCACCCGGACAATATCTGTATGGGGCGTCAGCAGTCAAGGGATAGGTCACTTCTAGCATCAAATGCACTCACACACAGATATTCCCTGTCATGGCGATGTGCGGACATCGATGGGGCTTGCACATGACCGCAACAACCGCAATCTAAACAACAAGAGAATAAGCACCGCGTCGGATAAACGAGATCGTAGAACAAACGCACTCCACTCGCAGTCCGTATTGGTCTTGCACGGAGCTTTGGGAGGAGGGCCTTCTTGTAGTCGTCCGGAATCGCACTGATAATGTCGACGAGTCTGGGGACGCCTCCAAAGCCAAATTTTTTCGACATCTTTGCGCGAAGCTCGTTTAGAGAGACGGTCCCGTCTGCGTCGTGCGATCTGATCAACTCTGCAGCAATCGCCGAGGTGACTCGTAGCAGAATTTCGGCCTGTGACGGGCCTCCGAGCGGGGGTTAACCGAGGCCAGGGGAGGGTGTGCGTGAAGATTTACCATCAGCTTTGGTCCCGAAGACCATCTCTGGTCTGCGTCGAGCGTCTTTTGAGTTGCTTCGGGATGAGGTCCAAGTTCGAGTTAGTCCAAGGTTATCTGCACGGCCGAGTCTGTCACGTGTTCCGCCTCCGTTGTCACGGTCATTCTCGGAGAGTTCATTGATATGCTGCTAGTCAATCTTGTCCGACGGTGTCCTGTACATCGGAGACGTTTATACACACGAAATCATCATGCAGGCTCAACCACTCCATCAAAGGGAAACAAAGGTGTGTCAAATAGTCAAGTTCCCTTTCCGAAGTTTTCTAGCGTCCATAAAGTCGTAGTGGCGATGTCCGGAGGAGTCGACTCCTCTGTGGCCGCAAAGATCTTAGCTGATGCCTCGAATGTCAGTCTACTTGTCTCTCATTACATTGCCGTTAATCATGTTGCTCAGGGATACGACCTCTCTGCAGTCTTCATGCGGAATTGGGACACGCGCGACGAATCCGGGTCGGACAACGGATGCGAGTGGAAGAAGGACTGGGAGGACGTGCAGAGAGTCTGTCGAATGCTCGATATACCCGTCAGGATGGTGCGCTTGTGCCTTTCACGTTGACGAAAATCGTCTCACCAGAGAGCAGATCGATCTTAGTCGGGAATACTGGCTCCGAGTGTTCGAACCATCCCTCAGAGATTGGGCTTCGGGACTTTCACCGAATCCCGACGTTTGGTGCAACAAGTAAGAGCTGTTTGTTCTAATTAGCTTTCTTCTTATCCGTCCTGACTGGCATAGGGAAGTTAAATTCGGTGCCCTTTTGGAGAGTCTTAGGAAGGAGTCCGCGTTCTCAAATGCATGGCTTGCAACCGGTACCTGTCCTCGCCGAACCACGCTACCCGGCAATTCTTGACCAGTACTACGACAGGACACTATGCTCACAAGACTTGGGATACAAGGGATCACCTCTCCAAGCCGCGTCCCATGCTCAGGAAACCCTTGGACTCGACCAAGGATCAGACATACTACCTATCCTCTATCCCCGAAAATAGGCTCTCGCGTGCCCTGTTCCCTCTTTCTCAGATGACAAAGGCCCAGGTGCGGCACCTGGCTGCCGAGTGGAAGCTACCGACAGCAACCAGAGACGAGAGTATGGGTCTCTGTTTTGTTGGAGAACGAAAGAGATTCAGCGAGTTTATATGTGAACTTCGTCCGTGTCTTACTCCTTGGCATGAGCTCAGACCTTTTCAGCACAATATATCGTACCCAAGGCAGGACCAATTGTGGATATGACCACCGGGAAGCAAGTTGACGTTCATCAAGGACTATGGAGTTATACGATCGGTCAAGGGGCTAAAATCAGTGGCATGCCACAAAGAATGTATGTGGCCAAGAAAGATCCAGAGACGAACACCATCTTCATTGTGCCGGGGGCGTAAGTCGTGCTATTCATATACCTGCCGCTTTCCTTAGTGTTCAACAGGGACCACCCAGCGCTGTATGTCGAGAGTATTCACGTTCGTGACTTTCGTTGGATATGGGCGGATGATGAGCCTTGGGAAGTATCACAGCCTTCTGGCCTGGACGCGCGCATAAAGTATCGACATTGCATGATCGATGTGCCATGTACTGTTCATCGGTGGGTAGTACACGCGTCTCTGTTCAAATTTGGCCGTTGATCTCTCGCAGAGATACCCAAGGATTAATGCACGTCATGTTTCGTACAGCTCAAAAGGGCATTGCCCCCGGTCAGATTGCAACCATTTACTCCGAAGATTGGTGTTTGGGTTGTGGTGTCATTGACGATGGCGTTTGGACTTGAGCGAGTCCGTTTTGATTAGATCTATTATGCTGCAGCTGCGTGCACTCGCGTGCTATAGATACGTGTCTCCACTCCACGTCCACCATGGCGGCTTCATGTACAAGGTTCATGGCGTGTATCTTGGAGGGATGCACGGCTGTGTGCTTAGGGAGAGTATTGCCGGTACGGGGCCTCTGTTATACATAATTGGTAGATGTCTAGATCGCTGAGTTTTTTCCTGCCTGTTTCATCGTCCCACCACACACATCATGAGAGCAGTAGTACAGCGCGTCGCGTCCGCATCCGTCACTAGTACGCAATCCAAGCATTGTAGCGCATCCACTTCACGTTCGTTCGCAGTCGATGGCAAAGTGATCTCCAGTATATCAAGAGGGCTCATGGTCCTCGTCGGTATCGGAACTGGTATGCGTACAAACCTCCCACCACAAGACACCACTAAAACAAAAAACACCCCCTTTCCGCAAGATAGACGACACCCCTACGGACGTCGATATCCTCTCCAATAAAATGTGACTTCCGACGGGATCCTAAAGATCGATCGCCTCTGAGCTGACCGCTGCAACACGACAGACTCTCTCTGCGCGCTTTTTCGGACGGGAGCGGTGCGATGTGGAAGACCAGCGTCAGGGACATTGCGGGCGAGATCCTCTGCGTGTCGCAATTCACACTCTTGGCAAATACAACCAAGGGGAGCAAGCCGGATTTTCATAGGGCGATGGTACGTCCTGTCCCTTGCTCGTCGTATATATCATCTTTTCGAACATGCTTGAGCAGTCCGCAGAATCGTCGCGTCAGCTGTATGGCGTATTTTTGGACAAGATGAAGCAGTTGTATGTCCCGGATCGCATCAGAGGTAGGCTTTGGAAATCCCACACGGTACGGTGATTCGAGAGGTACGCATAGATGGTCAGTTTGGTGCCATGATGAATGTGAGCTTGACAAACGAGGTATGATTGCAGTGGGCCAGCAGATCGCACTCGGACTGACTTGTATGCACCCCGTGATAGGGCCCCGTCACCTTCACCCTCGATACCAGAAAGTTTGAGTACATCACGACTCCCATGGATGGCGGCGAGGGGGGAAAGAAGAAAGTAAAAGGTGATTTGCCTAGAGCTGCGGAACCAACGCAGTCCACCCCAGCTTCTGGCGGAGGGCCGTGAGTGGCGACAGGAATCCCTGGGAGTCTGGTTTGAATGAGATTGCATTCGCGCTGCACCCTGATCGCACGCGATACGTACACCAGGTCGAAAGGTTCCACACATCCTCATACGCAGGCAAGTATTTGGTGAGAGAAGAGTGAAAAAATAAAACCGTGTCACAACATCCCACCAACTAGACCGACGATCGCTTTCGTTCTCCAACGAACCTTTCTATCGGCCCCTCTCCATGGCCCTGCCCATCGGCGCAAGTTACGTACCTCCTCGTGTAGAGTTTGCTGTAACGCTTGTGAGGACGTGACCATTACAAAGGAAAGTTCGGTATCGAGGTTCGCGGAGCGCGAGTTCAGGTTCGTCGAGCCAAACACTGTCAGCGTGGGCGGACTGTCTTTGGAGGGGGATAACCAGATGCCTGGACAGCATGAGCATACGCGTGGTAGCCAGGGAGTGACGCAAACTACCTTTGGCGTGGTACGTCCAGCCCTGTCGTTCCCACTCGGAAAGAGTGACAGGGTCGTCGCATTGATGGGATAGTCGACCAGCTGCACGAGCCGAACGCATAAACCTCTGCTCTAATAAAGTATAGCCTTCGGGTATGAGACCAGACAGTCCGCGGGAGCCGTAGAAGCCGTTTGCCTGCAATAGATCAGCAAGACGTGGGGAGCGGGAGGGTCTATCCGAGCACCTTTGGGCTTGCAGCGATGACCTCGCATGCAGCGGGAGAGTTGAGAAGCATGTCTTGGTAGGGTTTGTAAAGGCCGAAATAGCCACTGGTCCAAGTGATGGCAGGTGTGGGTGCGCGGTTGGAGCGCAGGGATGCGAGGTGATCGAAGAGGACTGACAAGGTGCGCTCCTCTTCGCGGACATTGAACTGGCCGCCTTGTATGACGGGAAAGAGGACTGTGTCATGGGTAGGGGGCAAGGATGTGCGACGGGAAGCCTGGAATTGGGTCAGTGCGTGGTGGACCTTGGACTGGATCTTCCAAGGCTGGGTGGATGGGTCGGGCCAGCGTATTACAGGAGCGTCTGTGGCGGGTGAGGAAGAGACGGTATACGAAAAGGAAGAAATTAGTTGTAGAAAGGAGAAGCAGTAGTCCGCAAGGCCTGGTTGTGCCGTGAAGTGGAGGTAGCGGTCTTGCCGATTGGTAAAGTAGGATGTATTGAGGTTGGCGCTGTGGTAAGAGTCAGCTCGACGGGGACCAGTGATTGGAAAAGCCCACCCGCTGATGATGAGATCGTCGTCGGCGCCGTATACTTTGGCGTGCCAGGTTCCCCAGCCCTCGTTGAAGCGGGGAGGGACGACTGTGGTGATGGGGCCGCTGAGTTTTGGGCTGCGAAAGAGGGCGAGATGGACCCTGGAGGCATGGGCGCGCAAAAGGGGGAGAAGGGCGAGAAGAGGGGAGTCCGGGCCGGGCCGGGAGGAGCGGTTGTAGTCGAGGGTGAGGTGGAGGTGGAGACGGGTGTTTTGGCGTAGGGCGGTGTCGAGGGATGCTAGCTGGGACGAGTGAGAGGAGGGGGCGAGAAGAAGGGAGAAGACGGACGAGGTGGTGCTCGGAGGGGCCGATGTAGAGGGAGGAGAGGAAGATGCGTCGTTTGGCGCGGCGGATGATGTGCTGGTGGGGGTGAGGGTGAGGGTGAGGGGTGGAGAGGGAAATGAGGGGACACACGAGGAGGGTGGAGTAGAACGCGGGTGGGCTGTCGAGGACGCGGATGGCGGTGGCAGGGAGTTGGATGGCGGGTTGAGTGGCAGCGAGCAAGTGGAGGAGAGACATGATGACTAAGCAGGGTATATGGGGCGTGCAAAACGTCGACTCGGAATCCGAATCGAATATGGCCACCAACGCGACGGGCAGTCTGCCAGCGCTGTCCTTTCCCTCCCGCCTCGTCGCACGTCTCCGCAAGCTCAACGACTGGCTCGACCATGCCCATCCATTCAGCCCCGCCCGTGTGCACGACCCCGTCCTCATTGCCCGCACACCGCCCCCCGCCCTCTCGCCTCTCCCCGGGCCCTGGGGCTTCCTCACCTCCAGTTACATAGTCGGCCTCATCGTCATGGTATTCCCCCTCCTTATCTCCCCCGCATCTGTCCTCACCTACCCCAGGCCGTCCTCATGCATCGCATACAGAACATCGTCGTTCCACCCCGTCACAGAGTGCTTCGCTTCCGCCCTCCTCCATCGCGCCACAGATCGTTCTTCCACCTCGCATATCACGCCGTATTTCCTCTCGATTTCTCCTCCTCTCTCGTCCGTCTCGTCCTCCGTCTCCCCTCCCTCTACTTCTTATCAAAGTCTCTCCTGCTTTGGTTCACAACGCTTGCTCAGACCGCACACAAATTCCCCTCCTGCGATTCCCCCTCGTTTCGCTCCCTCGCTTCATGGGTCGCACAGCACGACACCGCAACCCTCTGCTGGTTTACGTTTTGTTCCGTCTGCGCTGCCCTCTGCGTCGAAGCTCTCACCCGTGGCCTGGAAGGCGTAAACAGCAACGCATCTCCGTTTAATCTCGTATGTCATCCTGCCGCATGTCTCTCTCAGATAACCCTCGGTTACTCATTCATCACCACATCCCCTCAGTTCGGTTATGCCTTTCTATTGCATATATACTCATCCCCAATGACACACGCCACACAATTGCAAGGTCTCCCGCCCCGCCCAGATAAACATGCCGTGTTCACCATCATTCTTCCTCTCTTACAGGTCTGTCCCCAACTCCCCCTCCCTCTGCCCAGAAACTCAATCCCCATCTTAGCTCACAATCGTACACTGTCTG